>VKHC01000535.1:0-11280 GCA_015143735.1 Synura sp. LO234KE | reverse complement strand
GCAACCACTACCACTCTTATCATTCAACGGCAACCTCCTTACGCATCGGCACGATTTTAATTAAGACCCACCACCACTAATCATCACCGTCACCATACCAACAACACAATTTTAGGTTCGATCCCTCTCACAGGACTTCAATTTCTGCCTCTGCCGTAATAATATTGTAAACGCCTGTACCTTGTTCACCATCAACAGATCTCGAAGTCCGAATCCTCTTGTAAGTCCTATACGTAACAAAGATGAACAATCCAAACATGGAAAGACTTGCCACTCCAATAAGCACTGCGACGAAGCCAATCATAGTGATTGAAAGCCCTGCACCACAACCAAAACCAAGAAGGAATCAATAGAGAAAAAGATAGGAGTCCAATAGTAGGACTGAGTAAGCAATAAATGAATCATTCTGTGCACAGTATGTTTAAATATTAACCCTATCAACCATTTGTAGACTTCGAGAGCTTCATAAGGCGTCATGATTATATCATGAATCGCGCATGTGAATAGGCGGATTAGTGTACACTAACGCCTCGTCACCTAAGATTATACCTGACGAGGGCTCTGTCACTGGAGGAAACGCAGGAGACCAAGGACGCAATGCTCCTGAGGGGAAACAGATTCATATCCCCAGGGATCAGTTGCTCAATTACTTACCTTGATTGTACAACTGCAGTACTTGATCCGCTGACAGCACAGACTCAAATATATAGAACTCGTCCATGGCTCCGTTCAGATATGGGTCCCACCACCAGTTACTTTTACCAAGGTAATTCAAAGTCCGTTTCACAGCTTGAGGATGCAGAACCTTCCCTAAAGACTGTTGGATATTTCCATTCACGTAGACTACCCAGATCCCACTTGGGTCGATGGTCCACACTACATGTTTCCAAGTGTTGTCATTGACGTACGCCCCAAATATCGAATACTTGGCATTAATAATCAACCCGTCCGCGCACATCAGATAAGAATCTCCCCCAGAGGTAAAAGCGAAAAGAATGTTATCTGCAGGACCACCGTTTCCAAAATCAAAGATTCGACCATTTTCTCCTGTTAAGGATGAACTAAACCAAAACGCAAAGCTCAATCCACTAGTTCCAGTCGTAAAGGAAGGGATCTGCACGTATTGAGAGAGGGAGGAGGTGAACTGGATCGCTCCGGTGCCCACCATCTTATCTGAGGTACTGATGGCAGGGCTGTTAATCAGCTGGGCGTTGTAAGCGGCTCCCCCCGATCCCAGGTTAAGCAGCGTTGATCCGGATACAGTGGCCGTGTCGAAGGAGTAGTAGATAAGCGCTGGCAATGATAGGGTATAGTAATACGATAAATTGGCAATGAGGATGTGCTGCTTAAAAGCCGAAGGAAGCGTCTAACATTTCATGAATTTCAGCCACTTAATCGGAAAATAAGCAAAGAATTTTAATCTAGAACAACGAAACAAGTTCACGATTGGGATAAGTGTACGAGGGAGGTAAATCGATCGGTATTCCACCAACACGACGAATCTACAGCAGACATATATACATTTCATGAGCGCTTTTATTCCTTAGTTCCCATTTGTATTTTTTATCTGTCAGACCCCATCAAAGTCTACTCGCTCCTCAAATTAATTCACCTAGTTGATGAGCCAAATTGCTAAATATATAAAACAACCCAATCTCTGAAATATGGATATTAATCGAACCTGAACCATCCCTCAGTGTTTAGCTCAGAAGGAATCGTAAATTGATCACATTTTCATATATTATCACCTGCAGAAGGCGCCGGTGTGGAAGTGGTGGTTGGGGTATACACCGTGGCGCCTAGAGAATGAAATATGACGTTTATAGGAAACAGTTTGATAACTTCAACTAAAGAGCTGTATTTTCAGGGGATTTTTCTTTAAATATACATTGCACACAGTTATCATTACCAAGATTTTACCACATACATTGCACACAGTTATCATTACCAAGATTTTACCACTGTATCCTCACCTTGACTGTACAACTGTTTTACTTGATCCGCTGACAACACCATCGGGAACATATAGAACTCGTCTATGGCACCGTTGAGATACGGTCGCCCATTCCAATTACTCTTCCCGAGGTAATTTAAAGTCAGAAACATTTGATTAGGGTACAACGCCTTCTCCCAGGACTTGTGAAGTTTTCCGTTCAAGTAGATTATCCGAATCCCACTTGGGTAGTTTATCCACACCACATGTCTCCAAGTGTTGTCGTTGACGTTCTGGCCGAATATTGGAGTTACCGAATCAGATTTCAGATCAGTCCACAGAATATCGCAATCACCCGTATACGATTTCGCAAAAAGTATGCTCCCAAACCCCGATCCACTCCCAAAATCAAATATGCAGCTAATATCTTTCGTCTCAGCAAACTTGAACCAGAACGCAAAGCTCAATCCACTAGTTCCAGTTGAAAAGTACGGGATCTGCACGTATTGAGAGAGGGAGGAGGTGAACTGGATCGCTCCGGTTCCCACCATCTTATCTGAGGTACTGATGGTAGGACTGTTGATCAGCTGGGCGTTGTAAGCGGCTCCTCCCGATCCCAGGTTAAGCAGAGTTGATCCAGATACAGTGGCCGTGTCGAAGGAGTAGTAGATCTGAGCTGGTATATTAATCAACATTTGCAAATATTAGATTACTAACTGCTACGAATTGGCAAGGCAAATATAGTAATTCTATTGCATTTTTACCTCGGATACACAACTGCCGCACTTCATCTGCTGACAGCACCCTATGGAATATATGAAACTCGTCTATGGCTCCGTTGAGAAAAGAATTAATACTTTCACTTTTACCAATGTAATTCATAGTACGCTTTATTGATTTCGGGTAATACACCCTTCCAAAGGACTGGTGGATATTTCCGTTCAAGTAGATTACCCAATGCCCACTTGGGTCGATAGTCCACACTACATGTCTCCAAGTGTTGTCGTTGACGTTCTGCCCAAATATCGAGTTTTGCGTGTAACGAACTGACCCGTCTGTGCATTGAATGTAGGCATCACTCGTATACATTCGCGCAAACAGAATGTTATCCGAATCCGGACCGTTTCCAAATTCAAATATACCCCTATTGTCCTCCGTGCCAGAAAACTTGAACCAGAATGCAAAACTTAAACCAGTGCTTCTACTTGTGAAGGGCGGGATCTGAACGAATTGAGAGAGTGACGAGGTACAATGGATCGCCCCATCGCCCAACATGCTATCTGAGGTACCAACAGAAGGATTGTTGACAAGCAGGGCGTTATAAGCGCCTAGTCCGGATCCCATGTTAAAAATCCTCGCTCCACCAATCATTGAGTTTGTGTCAAAGGTGTAGTAGATAGAAGCTGTTGCACGAAAATGCAAAAGGTAAGCGTGATATCATGTACTATATTTTATCAATCGAATGGCGGGGCATAATTGGTATATCAAACATCGCAAGGATAGGGTGGTATTTGATGCTCTAGCAGTATCAAATTAATAGTGGAATAGATCTGCTATATCAAACGCTACAAGGACAGGGCGGTATCATATACTCTAGTAGAGCTGGTATATCAAACAGCACAAGGTTAGGGTAGTATCATAAACTCAAGCCCTGCCAAAGGAGTGGAGCAGAGCAGGTTTATCAGACAGGAGAAGGATGGTGTGGTATCATATAATCTAGTCATACCAAAGCGGTAGTAGATCTGAGCTGGTAAATAAAACAGCACAAGTATAGGGCGGTACCATATACTGTAGTAGTATCAGAGGTGTAGTGAAGCTAAGCCGCCGTATCAGACATGAGAAGGACAGGATGATATTACATACTCTAGTCATATAAAAGGAGTAGTGGAGTAGAGCAGGTACATCAATCAGCGGGGTAGGGTGGCAATCTTCAAACTAATCGATTTAAAAGAGTAATAGACCAAGAACCGTCGAACTTTACAACTATAACGTCGAGGACGAACTATACCTTCCACATACTTAAATTCATTTAGAGAACTTGTTATAAAGATGTGATTAAGATCTCCTGTACTTATCGTTTCTTTATCCTTATGTATCAGCCAGTGATACACTTTGGAAATAGATTTGCATTTTGCGTCATTAGTATTCAGATTCCCGCCCTCACGATACCGAAATATACTCTATTTAATTGCATCATAAGCGTTCCTATCACGGCACATTTTCGAAACAAAGCCGTGTCGAACTGGAGAATCCTTCGAACTTCTAGAGAACTTATAATGGAAGATAAAGCATATGCAAGAGCGAAGAGGTCAGTGTCGCTGCTCACATTACATTTCTCCGATTTTAGTATAACCTTCCCGTTCAAATTAGCTTAGGCACAAATAGTTATTCGCGGATATCGTAAGTGTTGTTCTCCTATCAATACCTCTGGAAGGCGCCGGTGTGGAAGAGACAGTCGGAGTATGCACAGCAGATCCTAGAGTACAAATATAAACTTGTGATAAAATTACCACCCATATTACTTTATTAACCAAAATTATGCAGAATAAATATATCGAGGTCATTAGCCTACCAACTATCAGAAAAACTCATGTTTTCCATTTAGGGAAATTACAACCTACAGCGAAGCGTGAAAAGTCCCACTTCCTAAAACGCATTTACCTTGAGTATATAACTGCATCACTTGATCCGCTGACAACACAGACTCAAACATATAGAACTCGTCTATTGATCCATCAAGAAACGGCCCCCAATCAGCCCCACAAAGATTGCTGCGACCGAGGTAATTCATAGCCCGCGTTATTGATTTCGGGTAATACACCCTTCCCAAGGACTGGAGGATATTTCCGTTCAAGTAGATTACCCAATGCCCACTTGGGTCGATAGTCCACACTACATGTCTCCAAGTGTTGTCGTTGACGTTCTGTCCAAATACGGAATATTTGGTAGTGATTGTATTCATGTATGTGTATACTAAATTAGAATCCCCTTCACCATTGAAAGCAAAGCGAATTTTATCTCGAGGTCCATAATACCAGTCGGTAGATGCACCACCGAAGTCAAATATTTTACTTTTTTCTTCTGTCAAGGATCTAAACCAAAACGCAAAGCTCAATCCACTAGTTCCAGTTGTAAAGTACGGGATCTGCACGTATTGAGAGAGGGAGGAGGTGAACCGGATCGCTCCTGTGCCCACCATCTTATCTGAAGTACTGATGGTAGGGCTGTTGATCAGCTGGGCGTTGTAAGCGGCTCCTCCCGATCCCAGGTTAAGCAGCGTTGATCCATTTACAGTGGCAGTGTCGAAGGAGTAGTAGATCTGAGCTGGTAAATCAAACAGTAAAGGATTAGGGTGGTATCATATCCTTAGCCGTATCAACGGAGTAGTGGAGTAGAGCTTCTTCAACGTTTCAAGGTAAAGCAGCAATATTATATGTTATGCAGGAACCAGATATCGTATGTACCAAATTAGGATTGGCAAAATTACTCGTTTTAGGAACAGATATAAAGTAAGCAAATAAATAGAACTGAGAACTCTACATTGATACTAATACAAGGCATGTCATATAACCTAATCATGAATACACAAATAATATAGGCGGCACTCCATATGGTCACCTGAATCGAAAGGTTGGGAACTTGGATTATAGCCTGGTGAGAAAAAAAGATAATAATAACAAAAATTAAAATCATTAACAGGATGAGTAAGAGAAATACGCTGTTAAAGATTGTACGAAACTCAATCAATAGGTCACTACAAAAAATACTTTCTCAAGAGCACTGTCGGGTTGTTATGAGCTTTCCAATCATCAACGATTTCTGATGAGAAAATATTGTATCATATGAACTGTTAAAATTCGTTTCCACGAGAATTCATTCTGAGCAACCAAGCCCAAGCCTATATTTTGACCACCTATTGGGTACTTATATAACTTGTTCTGGGCCATACTTCACTATTTAGCTTGGACATCGTCAGATTTGTTACCACAAATACCTGTGAAAGTATCTGGTTTCTGAGAAAATCGGGGTATATACAGCAAATTCTACACGCTGAACATATTAAGAAAATGGGAGCCATGGAATGCAGCAATAAATCACGGTGCGGAAGTTGTTAGCCTTCGAATATGCTTTTCAACTTGTCCACCAAACCCATACGGAGTGGTTAAATATAAGGGATGGGTATTGCACAGCTGGAATACTTTTGTCGGAAGATCTCTAAACCTAGCAGATATACACGGGCACTAACCCTAACTGCGATGAGATATATTTGTGGAAATAAAGAAAATACAAAAAGTAAAATTGAGCTGATTTTAAAACTAATGATAGGTGGAGGATCGATTATGCTTGTAAACATATGGCATTCTTTGGAAGTCCGTTGATCACGAAACACAGTGTCTGGTGTAAACGAGAATAATCATTGAGGTATACATGGTACAATAGCGTCAATGGTATATCCCCGTACATATGAGCAGATAACCACCCTCACTGTAACGAGACATATGAAGATTACACTAAATTTTTGCGAAACAACCCTATGTGATGTTAGGGGGATTAAGCAGCCTGCTATACCAGGTAGGAATGGTTTCTCGTGGAGCGAGATCAGTGCATATAGGAAGAACATATATCAGCAAGCCAATGACAAGTGGTTAACACCGGTGAACACATGAATTTTCTATGCCCTTTCGTTCTAAAAATAATATTACGCGTAACCAAATTTTAAAATAGATTAGGAAATTATAGGGCAGTGATGAAACCTATATTTTCACGCACGAATACCTATAGATGGCGCCGATGTAGTGGAGATGGTCGGAGCAAAAACATAAACGCCTTGAGGAAGAACACGAACGTATGAATTAAATGATATAATAGTTAGTTTAGTCTCATAAACTACATCTACTACTTGGAATTATGCTCTGTTATGAAATGACAACGCAGTAGATATATCACTCCAATTATATATATGATACTTGCCTTGATTATACAACTGCTTCACTTGGTCTGCTGACATCACCTTCTGAAATATGTAGAACTCATCAATCGCGCCATTTAAATACGGAGTCCAATCACTATAGCCAAGGTAATTCGAAGTCCGCGTAATTGGATTAGGGTACGGCGCCTTCTCCCAGGACTGGAGCAGATTTCCGTTCACGTAGACTACCCATATTCCACTTGGGTCAAGTGTCCACACTACATGTCTCCAAGTGTTGTCATTCACGCTCTGCCCAAATATAGGAGTGTGCAAATAGTCTCTTCCCATAATATTGCAATCGTCTGTAAACGATTTCTCAAAAACAATACTCTTAGACCCCGGTCCACTTCCAAAATCAAATACGCGGCTATCATCCTCCGTCTCAGCAAACTTGAACCAGAACGCAAAGCTCAATCCACTAGTTCCAGTTGTAAAGGACGGGATCTGCACGTATTGAGAGAGGGAGGAGGTGAACTGGATCGCTCCTGTGCCCACCATCTTATCTGAGGTACTGATGGCAGGGCTGTTAATCAGCTGGGCGTTGTAAGCGGCTCCTCCCGATCCGAGGTTAAGCAGCGTTGATCCATTTACAGTGGCCGTGTCGAAGGAGTAGTGGATAAGCGCTGGTAAATCAGACAGTACAAGAATAGGCTGGTATCATATAGTATAGTCGAAATAGAAAGAAAACGAGCAACTGAATGGACCAAACGATTCAGTAATGCAACCTACATGAACCATCGATGTAATATAATTGTCGCTGCTTGAATACAGATTAACAACACATAAATTTATGGCCCAAGTTAATGACTCTCTACTTACCTTTGGATTTTATTTAGTAAGGCTTTATGACTAATTGTGATAATAGCTAATAAAGGGATGAAAACGACCAGACTTGTGCGCGCATTTTCGTTCTTCAACATATGCAGAAATGAATGAGTGGAGAAAATTGGGGAGGGGGCAAAATGACATAGAGCGCAGTGAGCGAATGTTATTTTTGATGCCACCTGAGAAACCAAGAGATATATCTCACCTGTCGAAGGGACTGTGACAGGAGACGCTGTTGGAAATGAGATAGCTCCTGTACGCGACCAAATACATGGTTACGGTAATTTTAATGGTTACGATATCACAGTCACGTTATCTCTTCGGAACACAACTATATACACACATTTTACTCGCTGCGTACTGTCTAAGGAACAGTTTTCTCTCCTCACTGACCTGATTTAAAAAGCTCCTTCACTTGATCCGCTGACAACACAGACTCAAATATATAGAACTCATCTATGGCTCCGTTTAGATATGGGTCCCGCCACCAGTTACTCTTCCCGAGGTAATTCAAAGTCCTGGTTACTGAATTTGGATAAAGCGTACCCCCATACAATCTAAGTAGATTTCCGTTCAAGTAGATTACCAAATTCCCACTTGGGTCCAGTGTCCATACTACATGTCTCCAAGTGTTGTCGTTGACGTTCTGCCCAAATAAAGATGTCTGAGAATATCGGGCGGCGCTTTTGCAGGTCAAAATATAGAAGTCGTCGATGAAAATCCACCTTGCAAAGAGAATATTATCAGACCCAGCGTCATTACCAAAATCAAATACGCGACTGTGCGCTTCAGTGGAAGAGTACTTGAACCAGAACGCAAAGCTCAATCCACTATTTCCAGTTGTAAAGGACGGGATCTGCACGTATTGAGAGAGGGAAGAGGTGAACTGCATAGCTCCTGTGCCCACCATCTTATCTGAAGTACTGATGGCAGGGCTGTTAATCAGCTGGGCGTTGTAAGCGGCTCCTCCAGATCCGAGGTTAAGCAGCGTTGATCCATTTACAGTGGTCGTGTCGAAGGAGTAGTGGATAAGCGCTGGCAACGATCGGGTATAGTAACAAGATATATTGGAAATGAGGTTGTAATAGAACAGAGCTGGTATATCAAACACCACAAAGATTGGGGAAATTCATATACTATAGCCGTATAGAATAGAGAAGGTATATGAAACAGTATAAGGACAGGGTGGTACCATATTGTCAAGCCGTATCGATGGAGTAGTGGAGTAGAGCTGGGGTATTAATCAGTACAAGGATAGGTTGGTATGATATACTCTAGCCGTGTCAAAGAAGTAGTGGAGTAAAGCAGGTATTTCAAACAGTACATGAATAAACTGATATCATATATTCTACTCTTATCGAAGGAGTAGAGGAGCAGAGCTGGTACATCGTATACTCTAGCCGTGTCAAAGGAGTATTAGAGCAGAGCTGATGTATCAATTACCACAAGGATACAAATGTATTTGCTGGATAAATTAGGGATGGGCACTTGAGGTTGAATGCTACGTCAAAAAATGAAAGAATAGTTCCAGGTATTTAAGATTTGCAAATAAAGTATATTTTTGCGCAAATAAGTTTCGTGTTCTCTCAACCATTATTTGGTAAAGTAGTCGACGTACGAACGAATATTTAGTTCGAACTTTTTACCGGAATCAAAGGAGAAGGGAGTATTTGCGACAGCTGTGGCTGCTCGAACAAAAGTCACAAACGCTAGCCATGCTGTAAATCCAACGTTGATTATTCCTAGTTTCTCCTGTAATAGATTTAATACCGAATATTAACCGTATCACACTGGTACTGTACCTCTTTCATTGTTTTTTTCAATATTTCTAATCATGATTAAGCAGAACATCGAATAAAAATTACCTCCATTACCGAGTAGCAAATGAAGTCTTTTCTTGACTCTTACCTGTTGCGGTACTTGGTGATTTGATAATTCCTGTCAGCCTTCGTTAAATTTCAGTGTGGAAGTGGATGATTCAACAGGGGATCTTTTTTGTGTTGGCTACAATTCGTTCGTGGTGATTTTGAATTTTCTTTGATTTTTTTAAGAACCACAATTTGACATGTTTATTCACTTTGCGACGAACTGATGAAAAATTCTCTAGCAATAACATATATTCTGATATGGTTTTACGTGGATAACAAGATACGTGGAGCGGAGAAGTGTGGCGGCTCAGAATTTGTTAATTTTGATAATCTTCATAGGAGCAAATTTTTCAGAGCATTGATATGTGTCCCACATATACTGCAGCTACCCCAGCTTGAAGATGATTTTAATTTTCTTACCCTGCTATTTCCTACTGAATCTGCAATTCAGGGGAAAAAATGATTATAAGATTCATGCTGAGAGGACTTATTGTTCAATTGTGCATTTAAGAAATTAAATCTGATAATAAGCCATCGCAGAATAGATTTTCTAGAATAAGAGAGAAAGAAAAATTTAAGGGGATTTTGTGTTCAAAATTCGCAGGATACATATTCTGTTGGTAATTACACTTCTGATGGCCGAAATTTTTTTATTCAAATCCGCCTTCGAATTTCTCGTCCTGAATTTTTATTTTCAGTCGCTTTTTTAACATCGTGATTGCTGAGAATATAAGCACGCCAATATGTGGGTGACTTTGAAGTTTTGGAAAACATATGGCAGCAAGTTTTGTCGAATTAGCACTTGGCGATAGTGGATGAACGCGTTTTCTCCATACGACGTGAACCCCAGATGATCTAAAGCTACCATCGTTGTTTTTTCGACTCTAGGTATTATATATCGGATGAAGGGACTCGTAAATGAAGGTTTTAGTATGATTGTTGCGATATTTGAAGTGATGTATATAACTGAGTAAATCATTAGCTTCGTGCTGAGTGTAAAGCCATGTTTAACTTATTGTAGGTCCCAGGAAAATATAATTTTGTTTGTTTAAGTTTGAACGAACAAGCAGAGAGAAATACTCTGCTAATTTGAACCGGTGGTTGTTATAATTTTCTAATAGATATTTTTCCGTCCTACCAGTGATAGCGCCGATGGTCCCGGAAGGTCCACTGGCGCCCTTCTCACGAGCCAGGTAGGCTTTGTTACACAACAACCATATTAAATACGCAGGAAACAACCGTTCATCCTTCCATGTTTCCATTACTTTTCTATTCATAATTCCAATGCTGAATCTTATAGTTTGTTTAGAGTTTGAAATCACACAGATATATAACGCTAGTAATCAGTTTGAAAATTTTCTCGTTTCTGAACCAATATAGTGCATTTACAGCATGGAAAAAAGGTCATGGACGACCGTTACGGGTACGAAGTGCCCATTTCGGTATGATTCCTGTTCGGCAAGTAAGCGCGTATGTCATTCTCTTTCATTCGTTGACATTACTCTTCATAAATTTTCCCTCGGAAATGAGTACTTTACTTTCAGTGGCAAACAATTCATGGAATCATTTGGAACAACCTGTCATCACTAGTAAAACCACTCCGTAAATCAAGGAAATGTGACTTTCTTCACTCCCATCTCCCTGGTTCCCACCCCACCATGGAAGCATCTCGCCAAATTAGCACC
>VKHC01000534.1:0-11285 GCA_015143735.1 Synura sp. LO234KE | reverse complement strand
TTGTCCATTAAGGGACCCCAATATCATTTCTGGTTACGTTCTTGTATCATCATTGCCGACTCGATGCAACAGCCCGCAATTGGACGCAAATACTTACACCACCTTTGTCCGCAAATGTTTTTGGAAGCATGATTTCATAAAATGGATGGACGGAAATTTTACAACTCTTTCTATTAGAATGCCAACTGATGTTCATATTCTGCTGTGAGACTACCTAAAGTATATTCTGCGATTATATTTTGTTCTTGCTGGTGTATTCTCACCAAGGCGCTCGAGGAGTATTTGAATGGCGATACGATCCCAACCCGAAGCATCATTACAGAGATACGAGGAATCCAAAAGCGTCGATGCCCCAAAGCGTCATAATACGAAAGAAACTCGGGACCATAAAGACCATCTGGACCCGCTGAAGATTGAGGAGAAAATGCCGTTGTTGATACTGTAAAATGTCGAAGATGTAACTGGGAAACCAAGATCGCGTGCTCAACAATTTTCTTAAAAAACATCGGTAAACAAGGCGCAAACTATCGCTTCGCCATGTACTCCTTTACTAGGCACAAATTCGAGTGCTGAGTCAACGGTTGACGGTGCTGGCAGTGAAGTTCGTTCTAAATCGTCCGAGGAGAAACATTTTGCAAAAATCGTCTGAATCAAGCTCAACTGAGTTTGATTCAAATTGCAATTGCAATAGTGCCAAAAGTCTTGCTGAAATTTATCCAATTGGTCAGTACCACTACTATTCCTGTTCCTGTTTTTTCATAATTTTTATTAAAAACCATGCTATTAGGTGAAGCATATCTAGCTGGTTCAAGCTCTTAAGAAAGAATTGAAGCTTGAGTCCGCTCGAGCATTGAAGACATTAAATACAGAGATTACTGAAAGAAACGCCCATCATGCGGAACTTAGGAAAGTCAAGAAAGATTATCAAGCACAGGTGTTAAGCAAATATGGTATACTCTTGCCGAACTCATGTAGTCTTAGCTAACTAATGAAAAATTTAATGTAATGTTGAGCTCAATTCTAGTAACTTACGTGTTAATTTACAACCTGAAGGTAAAGGACCGCCAAAATATGATGCCACAAGGGCAAATCTATTTCCAAGAATCATTAACAAAAAAGGAGTCCGAGCGCAAATCCGGGTGAGAAAATGTCTCGCCAGCTAACTCGGGTGAAAAATTTGCAAGTGGACAGGGTGAGGGTAAGAACAAGAAGAAACCTCCTGCATTGAGAAAAGTGGTCAATAATTCAGAGGCGAGCCCATCCACTAATGAAGGTGGTAAGAAGTGGCTCAATAACGACGCCGAACCCTCTCCAGGTTCCACACTCGGCGATCAGGAAAGGAAAAAAAGTCCAAGTACTCTCATGATTCAGCTGTAACAAAGCTGTCAACAAAAAGCACACCGAGGATTCAGAGGAATTTATCACCAAGATGATTATACGCGCACGTACTAATACAGTCAAGATGGAAAATCAAAGCCACTTGGGAGAAGAGCGAGATCAAATTGACAACTAACGAATTTCTGGTACGATATACGATGACCGTGTTTGCCGATCATACAAAAACCGTAATTAACGTTGTCTGACAGATGGTCGCGATTGTCTTAGTCATGTAGCTTCAAGGTCGCGAACTTTGGAGGAGTATATGGTGTAGAGCGAGCGAGAACCACCACTTCACTACCAACGCAACAGATATTGGCATGAATACCGTGGCTCAAAGCGCCAACCTTCTTCGGATGCTGGCTTGTTGAATCAATTAGATGAGGGCAATTCTCGTGGGAAAATAATTCTTTACCAGTGGTGCTTTGAGAGGTCTACCATTGCTTGAATTTCTTGTTATGCAATGTACTATCTGCCGATACATATTACCAAAGTTATATCTTTTCTAACCGTCGAGTAGTAGCGTTTTAAGAGCTCTACAATAGCTTGAATTACTTGTTATGCATCGCTCTAACCGCGGATATAAGTTTTGTGCACTAGATCGATGAATGGACGAAGCTATTTATTACATAGATGATGTTGCTGCTGGGGGCGCGCGTTTCTGCACGTTTCTTCAAATAACGTAGCCACATGGAAGGGCTTATGATAAGTTATTGATGAGCCTTATGTGCTATATATTCAATATTATTTCTGAATTAGTGTACGGTCTACATTTTGAAGAAATTCAAGCGAATACCGAGGGAAATCAATAAAATAAAATTTTGGTGAATTTTTGTTCCAAAATTTCTGGAGAATGACTTCGAGGATCTCCTCTGCCGTATCACCGACTTCAAAATTATGGATTAGGGAGCCGTAGCATTGAAAACAATACGGCAGATTTATCGATGCTAAACAAGCGGGTAGACGAGGGGGTGCAGGACAGACTCGACGAACGTGGTGATGTACTAGTGAGACAGCCGCGGTCCCAGCACACGTAATGGTTCTTCCACTACCAGGTTGGAAACTGCATATCGCAGTTATTATCGCTAGTGGAACAGGGCTGCGAGTTAAAATGCAAGGCATGTGACTCGCCTTCGTTGATGGGGTGGTTCATGTAGTAACGCGTAAACATACGAGTAAGACTAAGTTGCCAAGATACTCCTGTGCTTAACTTTTTACTTCTTATCCCTGTGCTTAACTTTTTTATTCGTTAGTAACTCGTAAAACAATATAGGTGTACGCACTCATATATAGTCAGTGAAATAAACTGCAGGTACTAGCTAAACCTTGGATACAGTACATAGTTTTCATATTTTATCCCCACCCTTATGTTCATAGGCCCCACAATACTACCATATATATCATTATCTCACAAAAAGAAAACTTAGTAGTACTTGGGATTACTAGGTGTACGTGATATTTTACCATGTAGCAAAATATGGGACCAGAATACCGAACTTCAACCCCAACAAACGTTCTTTTTCGTCACATGAAATCTTATCTATAAAATATGAACTGTTATGCATATTGACAAATTTTGGGGCATAACGCCCCGTATAACCTGAGAAAAACGCCGTTAAAGGCGTAAACACGTTGCAAAAACGGGTTTTGTTATTTTCCCCCAGTTTTCTTTTATTCGAACTATCGGAAAGTCGTCCTCAATTGGACCAAAACTTGTTCTCCAGGCTCAGCAGCATTAACCGCATCGGGCAACGACAATACAATTCATAATATATCGATATATTTGCTTAGAGACATGGTTAAATATGGGTTATTACTGTTAAAAGCACCTCCAGAGTTTCCGGGAAGGAGAACTCTTCTGGAACCGCAAATTACCTAGCATATGATATACATTTCGGAAATTGAATGATCAGGCGCATCTGCCAAAGAGGGTTCTAGGTGATAAATAGTTTACATTCTCAAGTATTTCACGTTTCAAAATCGAAATTATGAAAAAACCACGTTAATATTCCATAGCTCAGACCAAACTTTTAAAAGCTTAAATATCGAAGGTTTAATACCCTATGTGCATATTCTGAGTCGACAACTCTCTAAACTGGTAAATTGGGAAGAAGGCCCGGACGCGTTTCAAAAAATTTTCAAAATCTTAAAGTATCCCGTAAGTTATCGCTAAATTTTTCTGTAGTAGATAGTTTAAAGTCCTATAAAAATAATATAATTTTGCAGACGTTGAAGTATATTCTTTTAGTTCCTTATGCCCATATATATCTGTTCCAGTGTTGTGAGAATATCAGCTTATACAACCTAGATCAGAGTTTCTCACTCACTCAGGATCAGGGAGTACAGTGTTCTGGTGTACCTGAAGCAGTCAGCTAGGAGCTGTGTGTCTAGCAATCAAATAGGTTGTTGTCGGAGGAATATCCTTTCTTTGTGTCTAACACTCGAGTAAAAGTGCTAGTAAATTGTTCCTTTGTACTCAGGGGTTATTTATTATTGATTTTACTTATTACTATCTATAGGCCAGTTCAGGTTTATTTTTATGTACAAACCCCTGTAAACGTCTGTGCTATTATTTAATTTTTCTATGTTTCAAGAATGAGTTGAAGTTGCACATGCTGACCTGGACAATATCACTTTCTCTCAATGCATATCAAAACTATGGTTTCTAAGATCATGATATATTCAGTCTACGCGTTACTGCTCCGATAAATAAAACTATTAAAAATTCATATTGATAGAGTAGAGTTAAATTTCATATAAGCAGAGTTGCACAAAGAAAATTAATTTTGTTGCTGGCGGAAATGGTTTCTTCCAGGTAGAATATTCGAGTCAGGGCAAGTTCACCAAAAATATAATGACAAGAATGATGTCACAACAAAGAAGGCGACCCCTCTATAACACCTCTCCCCTATACGTAAAAGCAGCGGGGGCCAAAACTCTGTGTTATTCCGCGATACCGAGAAGAATACAAGTCTTAGGAATAAATGTAAATGGACCAACCGACTTGCTCGGATACCAGACATCTACATTTTCGCCTACGCGCCAATCCGCATAGATTGACTATAGCTGGTTACAAATAAGCTTAGAAGCAAAAATGAAAATTCAGGGACTTGGATATGGTTGAACTATGAATGTGGGGAGCAGGATGATTATGGACTGACTAAAATTGGTTCCAACATTTGCATACTATGTTGATACCATTTTCAACTAGGCTCAATGTTCTGACGTAATTCAAAAGATAAGTAAAGGATATGGATTCAAAGGACGCATGAATATACTGCCTATACAATATTACTGTATTCACCATACAATTGTTTGGTCAAAAGATCACTAGCACTTTAAGAAGAGGTGGTACCTTTTCCATCGCTCTATTCCCGTTTTGCAATTGTTCACGAGCTAGGTGATCCTGAATGTCAATATGTTTGGTCTTGTCGTGGACACGGCATTATTATATGTGTACTTCACACATAATTAACTGTTTGCGACCAGCTAGACCATTAAGATTTTAAAGTAGCAATTGCAGCAACATCTTTAAGTTTAAATTTCCAGAATCTAGAGGAACCTCAGAAATATATCGGCAGCAGAATATCTGGAGTCTAGATTTTGTTTATGGTAAGCATTCACATCAGCAAACAGGTTCAGAATATTTGCTTTCGCGACAAAGTTCTATTTGAAATGAATAAGAAAAGAGTCACCAAACTATTAGTTGTAGTTAATCGGTATGATATCAGTCATAGTACGTGTTGCATCTTTACACGATCCCGTAGTCTGCTGCACCCAAAAGGTATCAAATTATTTAAATAAGAGCGTTTCAGTACTATTTACCAGGACCATTGTTTACCCTACTATACCGAGGAGAGGATTGCTTTTTGTAAAGCTAAGCCTTAAGTTTTGGGGAATTAAAACGCTGCATTTTTTTCAAGCCTTCGGAAGTGCCTTTTTTCATAACGCTGCGTCAGATAAAGGAGAATGAACAGTTGCCCTTCCATGAAGTTAAAACACATCGCACACAATTTCGGCATGTTTTGTTTGATTTACAGAAAATTCCCTGCATATGCATCATATTACACCGCACCACCAAGTATTGAATATATTGTTACGAGTGAATTGTACCTGCTGTTTCCCGATTTATCAACAGCTTTCATCACACCACAATTTCGAAGATCTGTAACATGATAATATAATTTGGGCTTGTTCATTTGATTGAAACCCATTCGTTGGTTTGATTTTATGTCGGTGTTCTTGTCCATATACTCTGATTGCCCCTGTATCACCATAGAGCGCTTTCTGGAGTTGATAGGCATTACACATGTTTTCATTGAAACACACCATCTGGGGGGTACTGGTTATCAAATCCCCTTACTTGCCAATAAACTTTAGCAACATGAAGTTAATATTGTTTTTGACGGTATATACGACCCGTTTCTGCAAAAGAGTCACAGTTGGTACTGAGATGCAATTTTTAAAAAAAGAAAAACACATCGAGGATAAAATTTGATATCTATTTTGATATATTCTGTTTACTTCGTAGAAAACTTCCAGCATGGTGCTTTATATAACACTGCGCCACCAAGAATTGACTGTAAGATTTCCCAAAATTGGACGTATGATGCTTAAATCTTAATTTTTTACCGAAGAAACAGGTGCAGTTCCAAGTTATAAATAAAACCCATATGCCACAAATAATCAAATTATCAATCGCTGGAAAATTTAAAGCTGGAATCAGCACATAGGTAAGACTACGCCGCAGCCCCACCGAGGAAACCATTCTCTATGTACCAACTGGCCGAGTGCGGAGATTTATGTGTCTACATCCGAAGGTACCGCATTTATTTCCCAACTCCGGCCTGGCGTTCCTATGGGAATCAGAGTACTGATTGGGTAGCTATCAAGACACATTCTAGCTACCGTTGGGGTTGGGTGGGTGGAGAGAAGAGTGGCAAAATGGTGAGGGCACGGGGCACGACTCGAGGGGAGCTAGCGCTCCTCTATTGCAGGCAAGGATCCGAGAGGCCGCCAGTGGAACAACGACGCCGTCTGAGACGAGAAGAAACAGGTATAGAGCAAACTATACTGGAGTAGCCTGTGCGACCACTGGCCGCCAGTTAATCCTCCGTGACATTTCCAACCGCCTCGGACTTGGACAGTCCATTGTGTGGGCTTGGTTGTTGCGGACTTCATGAGAAGGCACTTATTGCAGCGCGCTTTCACGGAGTTCTCCCCAAGGAGGCGGACGCAATATTAGCAGTCAGTGTTTAGGTCGATGCGTCGCCGGACCACGGGCGAGGATGAGCCGTCGACGGCTCCGCCCACCCTAAGAGTATTGTAGAACGCGCTGAGGGGGCTCTAATCCAATCCGGCACTGCGTGATTGATGTCAACTAGACCCCAGAGAGAGAGAGGGTTCTGAGGTCTCGCGATGAATATGCCAAGGCCAAGGCCAAAGTAGTTTAGTATCTGTACATAGGAGAAGTCGTGGGAAATGAAGGGCGTTTCCCCAGCGTGGTCTGTTGGCCGACGTATAAAGCAGCGTTCTGGCGGGATTTAAACCGCTTGAAGTCGCTTCGACTTCCTAGGATGTGCGGCTTGACCTCTTTCGAGAAAGTGTAGATACTTGGCACGTGAACAAACCGGACGCTGGCAAACACCTTGGCTTTCTTTATCGGGTGGGGAACAAATGGTTTGGAATTCGACCGGAGAACTCAGGGAAGGTGATATGGTCGGCCATCGGGTTGTTCTCCACTGCCTCAACGACTTTAGCCTGCTTGAGAGCCTCAGTCGAGCAGGGCTGCTTCTGTACCCCCGAAGGAGTGAAAAGGGACGAAAGACAGTGTAGCTGGGCGAAGTTCCAGTTGCCCGAACAGATCCTGTGATAATCCGGTGATAGCACCAGTTGAATTGTTAGCGGTATCAGAATTTTTTCAAGGTCCATGAAGAGCGGATATTGCCCCTATTACACATGAAGATTTGCTCAACACAAGTGAATTAGAGGTTGGGAACAAAGGCGAAACACGTGCTTGTACGAGTCGTCCACTCTGTGAACAGGCAAGGAACAGATCAAGCAGTTGAGAAGAGTCGTCCTCCGTTCGAGAATGGTGTTGGCCTCCTTCGAGGGATTGTGGCCAACTGTCCTGCTCGTTAAGCAACTTCTCGTAGTGGCTTCTGAAGCCTTGAGGAGGGCAGAGCAGGTCGACGACTTTTGTAGTAAATCTTTCCAAATGTAAGAGCCGATGAGCTTAGCTGAATTCTGGTCTTTTGTTGCACTGCGCTTGGATGCGTCGGAGGCACTTGACTCGTTGCTCGACCGTTACCAGCAGGGGATCCCCAGGACCAGGAGTGCTGACGCGCCTGAATCAGGAAGAAGTCCACGAGATTGCGTACAGTGAAAGAAAGCTCACGCAGTGAGAATTCCAGATGACCCAGGAGGGCAGAACTTGCAAGAGGCGAGATTCTGTGAGTGAATGGAGTTTTGTGAACGGTACATCACGAGCTGCGGTGGGGTACAGGAGGCTGAAAGAGTGGTGACAGATGCGGTGTGCCGGAGAGAGACCATCGGAGAGAGATGCAGCGGGACTTGTGCGTGCAACCACTTTGTGACCTCACTGTAGAACGTGCTCGGGGGAGAACTGAGAGACTTGACGAGGATGTGGACGACAAGGAGGCTGTTCTCTAAAAATCTAATAGACGGGGTAGAAGGTCTCATTGCGTCTCTATCAGTTATACTGTTTAGGATTTGGGGCTTGTGTAAGGTGTCACAGCAATAACGCACTGTTGGCGGTGTGATGATAACTAGAGTCGGTGAATTCCAGTTGACCGCTTGGGGAAGCATAGGGCAAAGCCCGTACTTGTATGAACCACCAGGTAGACCCGGGTTATGCGGAACCTCTTAAAGGAGAGGGAGGTACTTGGTTCTAAGGCGACCGTTATAGAACGGAGGAAGAATTGGCATCAAGCATCAGATATTGCTGTGGGAGGAAGATCGTTAATAGATGGGATAACATCACGGGTGGCTCCACACAGACAAGGTTGGCCGTCGGAGAAGACCAGAGTTTGAGTGGAGTGGCGCAGGCATTAAATGTGCCAAAGATATAAGAGAGCCAATCATGGGCCGCCATAGAGCCGTGGTACACTTGAGGTCGCGACGGGATGAGAAGAATGGTCGCTTGAATGGGAGAGGTCACGGCAGCGAGGTGTCGCTGCCGATAGTGGACAGTGAGCTTGTACACCATGCAGCAGGGGCTAGATTAGTGACTAGATATTCCGTGATTATATCCCGGGAATACAAATCCGCTTTAATCGGTTTGGACGTCTGCAAGGTAAGACACACGCGTTCCCCTTCCATCCCCGTAAGCAATTAAGCTGGAGACACAATTCCCTGGTCGAATGAGTTGAGTAGTGATGGCGGGTATCGGAAGGTGCGAGCCCTCTGCCGCCAATCTTAAAATATGTTCACCCGAGTGAAGAACTCTATTTAAACAGGGGAGTTTTCCATGTTGAATGACGGAGAGTCAGTTGTAGCCCTGCCCTTCTCTGCTGGCCGGCTGGAAAAAAGTTATCAAGTTGTGAGGACTTCAAACTCTTGGCGCGGCGGCGACTCTTGGTTGCAATTATTTTGTTTAGCTCTTCGCATCGGTCCAGAGACCAAAGAATAGTACCCCCACGTAGACACCCCGGTTGTATACATATTTGGATATGACAACGTTGACTGCTCGCACGGACGCTTTCTTGATGGAGGCGAGGGGCCGAAAACCATCGAGTCCTTGGAGATCCCATCACGCCAAATCAAACGCGGTGTGAAAGATTGTATAATATTTTTTAAGGTTGACCTCAAGGGGAACTCCAACCCGTTTCCGGTAGTGAAGGATGTGAGATTTGGAGACGAAGTTAAACAAGTCTTTTTCTTGTCTCAGCAGCAGCCATAGAGCGTCGTTCGCCCCACGCAGCGCTTTTAGAAGTTTGAGATGTGCTGGCGCACTTTGTACATATCTATGTGGGTTCCGAGGGAGCTTCCCACGCTCCTGGAGGGATGTCGTAATTTGCTTTACTATGAGGCTTCTTCACAACTTACGAATTATCATCCCTGATTATGATAGGTCACAGGAATAGAATCTAGTCAGAAGTACCTTTCGGAATAGGAACAAACACTTCCACTTCCACGCTTCCGGGTGGAATATTGAGTCTATATTGTTACAAGACATTGTAGGCTCCGGACTCCCTGGCGAAAGACCAGTTCTTTACATGATTGAATTGGAGCCCACAGGAAGGCTTACCTCTTCACCTCGTCCATCGTAGGGGGGACATCCGAAGCACTTGCCAGGGAACTTCCATTCTATTCTAAGCTGTCGGGGCGGTCGCCGTCACAGCTTAGAATATCTTCAAGAAGGTGTGTTGTGTCTACAAAAGTTGGCGAAAGGGCCATGAACTATGTCATCCCAAGTCGAGGCGCCGTTTTGACGAGCTGGAAACGGGGTCGGTTGGGACTGAAACAGGCATTCAAGCATACTATCGGTCCTCTGCTATGGTGAAGTTCCTTTGGAGCCCGAAGGGTGTCTTCAGGAGCCAAAGTTGTATTGTCCTCGTGAACTGAATAAGAGCTGGATGACGGTGATGTTTTCCTCGCGCGTTGCAATATGTAGTGACATCCAACTCGAGTACTATTTACTTATCCGGGTAAGCAAGGTCGCACGAAGGAGTTTGAACGTGCTTACAGCCGCTAGGCGAAGACTTCTTTGTATATTTGCGACATCCTGAGTTTGGTTCTCCTGGGGAGAGTGAGTCCTGTACCCCAAACATGTGGAAGAGTACCACCATAGAAGGCGAGAGGCGCGACAGTTCCTTCCAGCTCATTGACCATTTTTGCCATGCCGCGTTCAATCTTCTGAGACATCGCCCATTCGGCCAGTCGCTTGGGACGCGAGAAAACACCAAGGTGCTCTTCGTCGCTAAAAGTTGGACTTGCCCGGAGGTTTATGTCGGGCTTCAGTGTCATTTGTATTTGTTGCGCTTTTTCAACCACTTTCAAAATGGAGGCGCCGAAAGAGGGATGTCACCGAGGTGACGGAGTTGACATTCCAAGTGGGTTGAAGACACCGGGAGTTCCTCTACGCGAGCCCAGGAGGTCTCCAAGTAGGCCTGCTGGTAGTCTTGTTGTTTTGCAGACTTACAAAATTGACTGATTTGATGGGATCTGGCCTGAGTGTACGACCGAGTGAGACGATGTCGGGAACCTCGGCCCGGAACGCCGCGGTAGGCTGCTACCACTACTGGAAGTTGGTAGGACATTCCTAGCCAGAACCCCGCGCCGCCGCAGAACTAGAATTGGGGAAGGAGGGTCATGGTGGAGAAGGTCTCTTTTCTCCCCACCTTAAGGTTGGAAAGCGACGGCCTCGTAATGAACACTTCTTGGTTGGTGAATGCGTAAATCGAAGTGGCGCAAGCGACATCCTGAATCTTTAACTCTGTCCCGGAGGAGGGTTCCGAGTAGATAATCAAATCATCAGCAACATCAAAACAAGATTAAAAATCTCCAACCCGCCCTGCCCTGCCTCTCCCCTCCGAACAAACTATGCCATGATCGGCTGGGATTCTAGGAGAATCTGGTGGGGATGAGATTGATTTATTTTCGTCAAGAAGCTACCATCATCCCCGTCTTTCGCTTTGAACTGCTGCCTCTGGTAACACGAGATACAAAACTCTCCGGTTAGTGCGAACTCTCTGTTCTAACAATACCAGTAACTTATCACTACAAATTTTTTGTAGGCAAATAAATTAATCAAATCTTTAAATACTAATACAAATTTCTGCAAGAACCTCATACGGAATCTCTCGAAAAAGAAAAGTAATCAGTATTAATTTCATTAAGTATAAACTGGCTGTGGCATGAACAATCTCAGTGCGAGCAAATACGCG
>VKHC01000533.1:0-11285 GCA_015143735.1 Synura sp. LO234KE | reverse complement strand
GCGGAGTTATATCTCTCCTTCCGCACTTCTGGAGCAAAGTGGTGGGTGAAACTGCTGACCGCTCATTGGGTCAAACATCCAACTAGCACCCCGGTTACATAGAACCCAGACCCTTTCCCATCCAAATTCCTCCAAAAGCTGATACGCACCATGGGCAAGATTCCCTTCAATCTGGCTATGGTTCAACGAGCCGACAAACTCCAAACTCAGAAGAAATGTTAACTGTCGCCGACTACCGATCAACAGAAGTTTGAGAGAACCAAGATACGTTACCGACAGGTGGTGGGTAGACTATTGTGGTTAGTCACGGGATCGAGAGAGTTGATATTGCGTTTGCTCTTACGCGCTCAGTACAGTATCAATTCGGGAATAGCCCATTGCAACGATATGCATCGGATATTGAGATATTGAGGGAACGAAGGGATACAGACTTGTCTACAGGAGACAACCGAGAGGTGTTGAGTTTGGGTGCTATGCACAGAGGGTACCTCGGACGGGAGTCTTCATATCTATGCTTATATCGATTCGGATCATGCTAGCGATCTGGATATACGGAGATCAGTCACAGCATGTGCTGTCTTTGGGAATGGTATATTGCTTCCTTGAAAGTCGAACATTCAACCTACTGTAGGGAAGTCGAGCACGGAGGCTGGCTGAGTACATGGACTTGTGTCTTTTGGTACTGGTGAGATCTTAGCACTTAATATGAATGTTACCAAGCAGGGATACGCGAAGCAAAAACCTATTTCAGTGTATGAAGATAATCAGTCAATTCCAACACTGTCAATTCCAAGACTAAGCATATAGATGTTATTTATCATTCTGTTTGTGAACAGGTTGTTGCAGGACTTATAACAATATTGAAGATCCCTACGAAGTTTAATACAGCGCATATCTTTGAAAAGCCGCTGCCTGCAGACGTTTTTTGGCGACGTATGCCTACCGTCCTTGTGACTATCTATAAGAGGATGAAGGTTGTTAACTATTGCTTATCAGTACTCAGTTATTTGAGATCAATTTTATGAAAGAGTGCTCATTTGCTTGAATAGCTTTTAGAACGGGACGTGAACATAGCTATGGCTTTCCATTAGGAAACTTCTATCAGGTTTTCGTGGACCTAGCTCTAAATTGTTCTGTCTTCGTTTGTGAATATATATATATATATATATGTTCTATGAGAGCGAGGTGATCAACGTCAACGAAGACTCAGTCTTGCAGGAGAGTGTCAGAATATCTGCTGTCACGAACCAATCTGCACTCCGTCAGTATGAGGGAGAACGGTCATACTGAGGTGTTTCCTAAGCAGTTTAGCTTGGAGCGTTGTTTCTAGCTATTTTTGGAATGGTGATTGGAGGAATGTACTTCGTAAATAGAGTCTGACACTTGAGTACAGTTGTTGCTAGTGAGTGGCTTCGTGCATTGGGGTTCTTAATAATGTTGTTTATGTTACTCCTCGCTATATATAAACAGTTAAGATTGTTTATCGCTATGTACGAACAACTGTGCACATCTATACTCCTAGCTATTCATATCATTTACTCATGTCGAAATTATGACTCGAAGTTGCACTTGCAGACTTTGACTAAAACTTCGCTTCCTCTCAGTTATTATTAATCTTAGTTGACTAAGATCTCGACCTATTTGGCCTAAGTTAGCACCATCCAAGAGTTACTTTTCCGACACTATGTACGAACACATGTACATGTCTATACTAGTAACATGTCGAATCTGTGTGCAGTAGCTTGATAGTTAATTCAACATCTCTCCGTTAATATCAAATCTAAGAAGTTAACTAGTAAGATCATGAAGTATTTGGCCTAATCTATCCTCCTGGAGGTACTATTACGACATCTAGAATACAATTCGCCACAGCTTAGAGCCTTGCCCCCGCAGATTTAAGCAAGGCTAATTAATGCAGAATAACGACGAAGAGATCATTTTGAATTTCAAGCAAAACGTATCACGCTAACAAAAGACAGGTCCTCAAAGGATAATTCGGCGTCACTACGAAAAGTAATAAGTAGGGGAAAAGCAACGCAGATTTTACATAGACTTCCGTCAAGATATAAGACCACAGGCACGAGCGTGTAATATTATTTCTTGGTGAGCGCAGGACATTTTGTGCATTTCCCAATATCGAAATGGGCAATATTGACACGACATATTCCCTCCCGGCCATCAGTCCCCAAAGAGTATTCTTTCGCACTTCGTTTCCTTTCTTCCCCGTCTTCGTTCTTCTTCGCTAAATACTCGACGTGTCAGATACGTGCACCATCTAAGTTCTTGGACAAGCTTTTTTAACAGCCATTTAATTGCCAAACTTCAAGCTCGGCCAGTTTAGTAACTCCGAGTAAAGCCTTTATACAGACTTCCCCTCCCGATGATCGCGATAATATATGGAAATCCAGCGCATTGGCATCATTCTGTCCGCTCTCACTCGATCTTCCGAACACCACATCGGCGTTACCATAACATATTTTGAAGAATGTTTGCAATAGGTCTGAGGTTCGCATTAACTTATCGTAGGACTTTGTCAGGGATTCCATAACTTTTTCTGTTTATCCAATATATCAAATTGGTAATCGCAGGTGCATATTTAGTGCCTCCGTACCTGAGCAATTCCCAATACAAACAGCTCTCCATTCCGTTACTTCCCCTAACTCGCAGAGCATCACGAATATAAACGTGACCATGATTACGGTAAATAAAATATACCTGAGGCAGTATTCAGGAATATGGAAGGAATTTCTGAATCTTCATCGTATCCAGTGAGCAAGATTTGCGCTCCATAAGGCCGCTCCCCTGAAAAATCAATAATGTAATAGAATCATAACTTGGGGATGTATACAACATGACTCCTAAGTACAAGATGTATTCAACCTCCAGAAATAGTGGCAGAGTGAAGGTCTTTCCCAACCATAGTAGACAAGGAGCGAACAGAAATTGGAAATCCAAACTTAAGTCTAAAGATACCAGCATAAGTTCTTGATTTCTTTACAAGCGCTAAACCATCTCCTGCAAGTCCCGCAGTGACGGCAAATATTTTTTTATCAACCTTCTCAACCTTTTCTAACGATTTCTTATCGAGGAGCTGGTGCCATCTTTGCGACACGCTACAAATAACAATATTGTTTTCGACAGATTTTGCGCATATTGCTATTTTCCCACGTTTACCAGCTAACATAGCATAGCTTATCTGCAAGAGCTCACCATCAGGAGAAAACAAGGTACTACTTTTATCGTAACGTGCGATATTGAATACTTGTAGTGCGGTAAATAGAAGATTCTGCATATTTGCTAATTAAGTGCACCGTAGATGAAATTTATTAAGGCTGATCAAGACAAAATCAGGTGCGAAATCAGAGACTGCATTAATGTGAGATTATATATAAGTGAATTTATACTTGTTAAATATGAATGTACACTTTCCAATATAGGAAATGCATATTTATTGCTTTTGTCCGTTGCAATTCGCAAGTTCAAAATATTTTTTCAATCGTATCCTGTAATGAGGGAAGAATCCGACGGAGACAAAACATATAAATATTCCGATGCACAGTTTATTAAAGAAACTAAACCTAAACAATTGCCTTCATCACATGGATGCAGTATCCGTGACCATCGTCCGATGTACGAAAGAATAGGAGATCTCCTGAGAGCTCGCGCTGAACGACTACGCGCTCTGCAGGAGAAACAAAAAATTCTGGACGAAGAGCTATTTACATTTAAGCCGGTCGCCTTTTCTCGAACGAAGAAGAACAAATCAAGTCGTAAAAAAACTATGACAGACGAGGGAGAACAAAAAGAACCTGTACATGTTCGACTACTAAATGAAGGCGAAGGGCTTTTAAAAAGAAAGAAGGAACTTTTTAATAAGAGGGAAGATGAAATATCAAGTATGATGACGAATGTTAAACCCTGCCATGGCTCGGAACTTATACTACAGGAGAAGTACAGGTGATAAAGTTGTCTTCATCGATATCGCGAATATCTTACATATATCCTCAGGGAGACAAATTTTGAAGACCGTCAAACATTTTTTCGTGAGCAAGTGAAAAAGAACTCGGAATTGAGGGTGAATAAACAGGAGGACTACATTCGACAGAATTTCTTCAAACCAAGGATTTTAAAGTCATCAAAACGCTGGACAAAGTTAAATAACGTCACCGAAGGCGATTCTGTGGCATGGATTTCGCGACTCTCTGCTGAGTCAGTTCGTAAACGGCACTGGAACTTACAAGCTCTTGAAGAACAGGTGTACGGGCAACTAAACTTTAAACCTCAGGTTAATGCATTATCCAAAGAGCTGGTGAGGCGTTCCCGTAGCCTAGACGACCTCACTTCAAATGCGAGTGGAAGAGCGAAACGTCTCGAGTCCCGACAGCGATGTCTGAACTACGAACTCCGGGAGTGCACATTTAAACCGCGCGTACTTCCCAGACCAAAGTCAGCTTGTAGGCCACAGACAAACTCCATTTTTCACCGAAAGCGCTGCGAGCTGCATTCAGATCATTTATGTAAAAAATGTGATTGTAAAAGTGATCCCGACCACCGTAATTTGGTCGAAGAGTACATCGAAGCGGAAGCTGATAATCGTACTCTACTACAACATAAATTCTCTCAATCCGAAGCTGACATTACAGGCATGCTAGAACACTGCAATAGAAGTGTGATCGACTTCGGTAACCCGGAGAAAATGATGGAACGGTTTCGTTTTATGTCGGCGAAGAGGGAAGAGTGGAGAAGACAAGAGCTGCAGTTCAAGGAGGCTGCCCAACTACAAGACTGCAGCTTCCATCCTTCTCCATTTAGGCCTGCTCCTTGTCACATGAGACTCGTAAGGGACAATGTACCGATACGTGGCATTCATCGGCACCTTGAACTCCGGGAGATGAAGGAGAAACAAGTCCGCGAGAAAAGGGAAATCCAAGACAAGATATTTTGCAGAAGGCCGGGAGTCGCCGAGAAATACAGGGATCCGGCCACAGGAACCACTATTGTTAATGTGAGTCGATTTTCTTTGCTAATTATGATCTTAACCTAAAGCATAAGTACCGTATGTGGAGATTGTAAACGCTTTGTCCACCCTCATCTCAATTTTAAATCTCCGCAGCCATTCGTTCTGCGGTATTCTGAAAGAGAGATTTCGCGGCTAGAGGCTGGAAAATACAAGCGAGAGGACGATGCTGCGACCACGTCATCTCACCGGGAAAATAAATGCAATGACGAAATACAGAGAAAATCCGCGTTGAAGAAACTTCTAGAAATACTGTAGTCTATTCTGTGTAATTATGTTTGCATTCCAACAATAACGTAAGATACTAAGCACTTATCATGAAAATGCATATATTGAAACTTACTCTACTCTGTGGCTACTATGTGAATGACTAATGTTCTAAAAAACATTAGGTTTAAATAATTAAGCAGGATCCGTGACTTGCCAACACGCACCCAAGGGGTGGTTGCTCAGCTTGGGGACTCGCGCTACTACTGAGTACTTTTGGCTCAGAATTCCCCTATAGGCCTCTTAGTCACCGTTATCTCAGCCTACAAAAGATCAAGCGACACGCTCGCTCGCGGCTGGCGGTGGATAACCTTACTAATTGTGTCGAACGAAAAATTGCAGTCACCAGCAAAAACCCCGTAATTCCTAGGCTAACCTATCCCAAAGTTTTTTAAACGTGTAGCGATTTTTCAATTCCAGTTCTGCGGAGCGGTTTTGCGCCAGAATTAGCCGAATTTTATTGAGAATAAATAAAAATGTAATAAAAGACTTTGCCTTGTGGCTAACCATACACGTTTTGGAAGCTACCAAACTTCCTCATCAGAGGTCGTTTTAAAACACCAACCTTGTTCAACAATTCCAATCTCTGAAATTCTTTCAATTGCAGCTGAAAGATTCGCGACGTTGAAGGAGTAAAAATAGAAGCGCCTGTCTCAAAATTCTTGCCTTTTGAAAGATCTCTGCCGCCGAAAGCCCTTGGCGTTGACAGCCAGTGCCGTTGAAAACCCTTGTTGCTGCTAAGAGATCTCTATCGTTGAAAGAGTCTTAAAGTTGAAAGAAGACGAAAAATCCGTTGATAGGTGTCTCTTCGAGCATTACTCAAGCTGATTACATATAGTACCAGGAAATAATAAAAATATGCCCTTCTCAAAATCCTTGCCGTTGAAAGATCCATACCGTTGAAGGACCCGCACCGTTGAAAGATCCCTTAATAGGCACCTATTATCGGTCAAGCTTATGTATAAAGAACCCTCTAATCCAAAGAACCCAAAAGTGTGAAAACAAAAGTACCACAGTCTTTTCTTGCACTCTAGTAGAAAATATCTATTACTGCAGGAAAGAATAAGCTGGGACGACATGCCAATCTTCATATCGTTGCCGCTGAAAGATGGTGCCGTTGATAAGTACTACATGGTTTTGCAAAAAGAGTATGTTTCAAAACTTGAATTTATAATTCGTCTCCACCAACGAAGAACACCTTCTTTTGTACAAATTTAAACTTCGCATGCACCAAAACTCCAAACAGCTGAGCTACCGTTTACACAAATAACATGAATTTTAATATAATATAAATGTGAAATTCAAAGAATCTGTTAATATGCTAGCGTATTTTCTTTTGTATTATAATTTCAGATTATGTAGACAAGGACCGAAAATGTAAAAAATATATTAGTTGCGCATTCATCGACAAGGTCAAGTGCAAAGTTTATGGAGAACCTAAGTAGAGTATTGAATTCTGCTTCGGAAGAGCGACAAGCTAAACTACAAGGAGAGCGGAACCCACCTACACCATGTTAACAGAGATTTCGCTGCATTTTTCTTATTATTCCAGGTATGATGATAATTTTGGCACAACTCATGTTTAAGTAAAGAAACATTTAAGGTGGTAGATATTATCAATCGAGACACTTTCATGAATAAACGTATTAGTCCGGTTAAAATGTACCGGAGAAGAAATAACGCTGGTATTTCTAGCAAGATATTCAAATTTTTGTTTGCCATGTAGTGTCGCAGCGTTAAAACCTTTACACAGAAAAAGTCAAACCATTCGGTGAGGTTTATGTGCATACGATAACTTCAGAATTGCACCAATTTCGAGTCTGATCGAGCAAAAATAAAATATTCTAAGCACTATGAGTTGTACAAGGATTTTCAGTGGATCAATCGTTTTATTTAATTGCTGATAAGCTTTTTGTTATTGATAGTGTTTTAATTTAGCTGCCTGTGCTTTCACAAATTTTAGAGGATGAAAAGTATGTCAACTAAAGTACGAATCTATTCTCGTCAAAAGAATAACTTTTATGGTTGTTTATATTTTTTACCAGAAATTACATCGAAACGCATGAGCCGTATCTACGTTATGATAACTGCTGTGAACCACTATTCTTAGGGCTAATTACAAGGAGTTCTACAATCATATACAGTATTGAAACACATAGTACTTCGTCGTCCTCTCCAACAAGGAGTTGTAAAAACGAAAAGAGATCCGTCCAAAGGTTGCGTTAAAAAATCTCTCTGGCAAAGAAGGCAGCCGTATTCTATCTAGATCTACCACCACCAGAGATGCGCAGTGTTTGGAGCAAGATGATAAAGAGGTACTTAAGTCCGAGCAAGAAGTCGATAGAGACGATGAGTCGAATCAAGAAGTTGACTTAGGTAATGAAAACAAAAAGGAAGATGATGAAATTCAGGTTCCGGTCATATTAGGTGAAATGAAAATCGAACATATTGCGGAGTTTCCAGGAACACAAGATCATCTTTTGGATTACAATATGGTGTCAAAACAAGAATAAAATCTTTTCATAACGATGGGAGTTGAGGATGATCGAGGCGTTTACACAGCTGATCTTATTAACAGTGGGAACAATGTTGAACGAGTCGTCGAGAAGAAGCAATCTTTCAAGGCACGCGGGGACAAGACTTATGTCATTCGTCGCTAGGAAACAAAATCGGGTTATGACACATTGAACTGGCAAGCCAAATTAACTTATATATTTATGGCACTTGCTAATGATCTTTTGGGTGCTACAAAATCAAATGTTAGATTGGATTGTGTGACCAAATTGAAATTATTGGCCTTCAGAGCACTTCTCCAGGTTCAGCCAGGGGAGTAGCTTGTTAAGTACACTGACGACCGAGATTATTGGTTACTATAATTAGATTCTCTTCCAGAACGAGTGAAGCAACAACCCTTGAGATCCTACGGGCTCAGCAGAGATTTTCAAAAGCAGACCGAACTAAGAAGAAGAGGAGGTGATCAACAGATCTCTAAGTGTATTGATAAGGTGTTTGACACTTTGAATCCTGACAATCCTTTGTGAATCAATATCGTCGACAGTGTTATGAAGAGAAAGCTAGAGCTTGAGAGAAGCACCGCAGATTATAATGAGGGCGAGGTTGAGGACAAAATTGAGGATGAAGTTGATATTGATGACGACGACGATGAGGAGTTCGGAAAAAAGGGAAAACAATTCGAATAGAATAAAGAAGATAGCAATTCAATGTCCTCTTGCATATTTGAACACAAAGCAGTTACTCTGTAAACAGTGCCAGTTACCAGTTGCAATCCTTTTATCTATAGGTAAAACTGTTGTAGACAGAGTAGAAAGACACAGACAGACAGGAGCAGATGATATAGCGCTCTGAACTAAAGTTAGGAGAGAACGAAAACAATATGGACAACAGGGAGACAAAAAGAGATAGCAATTGAGGGCTAAATACGGAGTGGACATTCTCTTGCTTTCACCCGGCCCTCCTCCTCGGTCAAATTGTTTTCTTCCCACTAACGGCCTTACACCGAGTATGCGATTTAGCTCATGAAATTTCCATGATATCAAATTTTGTCGCTAAAGAAACAATGCCTTTTCAATTATTAATTGAACCAGAGGCACTATGTAATCGACTTATGTACAAAGTACTTACCGCTTGGTGGAGCCAGTATACATGCGCCAATGTCCGAATGACGTTAACTAAGGAGATGTCGCCCTTTCCAGATTAGCAGAAGTTTGAGTGGACTAAGAAACCGTACCCACTACGGTAGTCAATTGTAGATGCTCACGGGATCTGTTTTTTACTGATGAAGGCGCCATACGCACTGAAGCAGTCCCCAAGTAAATGATACAAAAATATTGATAGTCATTTGAAGCAGGCCAACTCCAAGTCGTTACCGAATGAGCCGTGCCTCTACTACAGACAATATCAAGGGACAATGAATTTGATATCACAATGCATGGAACATAGTTTTTGCTGTGGAGCACTTGATGCAGTGAATAGCGTTAGGACTATCAAGTTATTGAAGAACTTGGGGAAGATTCACCTTATATTAGGAGGGAAGGTATTGTGCTTGTGCTCCGAGGGCTTCTTGAAGTTTTCGAGAATATCTGAGGACGTCTATTATGCCACTCATTCTAGTAGTTCTGAGTCATAAGCTGCGTGAAGCGTAAGCTCCGGTGTTCTTCCGAGTCTCCCCGATTCTTAGTACGCATTTGCTAACTGAAAGACACATTCGGTTGGCCCATCTTTCAGCCAATATTTCTCAGGAAATCTTTGAGGGCTTCTAGGGAATGATGCAAGATTTACCCAGTCGAGCCGTCTGTTTGTTCATCAGTCACGTCTTTTAATTCCTCATCGGCACCGGTGTTCCGGTTGTGACTGACCTTGAGGTAGTGAAGAATCAAGCTCCATAAAAGTAATCCTAACGTGCATCGCTCCAAATGGGGCGCCCACTGTCTCGTCTCTTTCCCGCCCTCAAAAGGGGGTACTTTACCAAAGCAGCGGTAGCTTTCCTTCCGATCAACTCAATCTTTTTGTCTCGTCTATGCCCCGACTGTTGTGATAGGTACCGAGCTCTCCCGTTTACTTCTTCTCCATGAGGCGGCGGTTGCTTTCCTTTGCAATTTCTTTGCCGTGTATTATAGTCTGGCTCATGGCACATCCCTTCGCTGCTAGGAGGGGCATTTATAGTATATTTCTATGGCGCTACGGTATCCGAAGACTTGGTACCTGTTGGCGAAAATCGTAGTTCGTTTAAGAAAGAAAAACAAGATCGAATAACGCAAAAACAACAGGCGAAGCAGAACATCGCGCAATCAAGCCAGCTAACTACTCATCAACTGGCAAATCCCGCGAATCCCGCAACCTTCAAGTGAGCTCCGAGTGCCCGTTGTTGTACTTGGTTCTGCTCATCCGAACTTACACGCTACAACTCGCTACAAAGCGGAAGAATTCACTGCTCTTATCTCAGCGTTCAAGCGGATCTTAACCCCACCTTTTTTTTCGTTCCCTCCCCCAATCTGCTACAATCTCTTCACCGACTCTGACTAGCTATGCAAAAAAGCCTCTGTTGTATCCCGAGCGGACCCCCCTCACCAACGCAGCCTTGATCACTTCACGCCTACTTCTCCATCGCGCTCTTCTGGACCGAGGCTTGCGGTGGCGTTGGCTTACAACCTTGCGGATAACATTACTCGCCGTGGTCGTCAGGAACTTTACTCGACGCTGTCTTTCTTGGCCCTCGAAACGCCCCAGTATTATAGTGGGTTATGTATTGCCTCCGTGTACTACAAAGTGTGAGTGTGCGCGTGTGTTCTCTTGTCTACCCTGACATACGTCGTTCTCCGCCCGGTGGTGAAATGCCTTTGACTAAGCTAGGCTTGGGGTCCGACGTAGCCCCTCGGTTCCTCTTCCTCCTCAGGGCTACGGGACTTGCCACACGGTTCATGGGAAGTGGGAAATTCACTATTGACCCGCTAATTAAAAATTGATTTTGTACTTTAGTGGATACTTAAAAAAAATCCTAAAGTATTTTGCAAAAAACTAGTTTTAAAAACGTGTGGCGGTTTTCGTCCCGATCCACATCTCAGATTTTTTCTACTCCAGTTCTGAGAGGTTTCGACCCAGAATTCGCCAATTAGGTTTTAAATCTTTTTTATTTATGCCTTTAAAATTTTGGGCGCTAAAGACTCGGAAATGCAGAGCTTCGAAAATCGAATGCTTCAACTCGAAACCAAACCCAACAAAAGAATTTCAGAAAATTCAGTTCAGCCTCCGAAAGATGAAGGACAGTCTCCCAAAGCATTTCCCACGGCCTGGATTACCGCTCCAAGCCAACTGAATCCTGATAGAGATAAAAAAATTTTAACAAATATTTCAGATCATTAATTTGGTGTCACTCTTGATTCTTCGCCTCGGTTTCTTTTCGGTGCGCCAACAAATCAAGTCGTATTTCTTTGGCTGGACCTCATGCTCTTAGCCAGCTCAACCCTGACCGAGATAAAATCTT
>VKHC01000528.1:0-11324 GCA_015143735.1 Synura sp. LO234KE | reverse complement strand
GACAGAAGTTAGAACCTCAGAAACTGCTTCTGAGTTTAGTTGTGGATTAGTGGATTAGAGCGGGGAGTGTTCGACAGTAGTCTACCAACTAGCGTAAGTAAGACCTACCGCGCGCTTTCTCAGAACCGAAATGTGTTGGAGGAGTAGCTGCGGCACATCGGTTATTGATGTGGATATATTGCCATGATGACTCCCAATATATCTAAAGAGACTCCCGCTGATCCAGATGCTCCTGACGCTATCTTATCTCAAATGGAGCTGTAGACTATTAGCAAATTGGGGGGACGGTTGAGTCCAATAACTCTTTTACCGATCAGGAGTTCTCCATTCAAAATGATCAAATTATGCACGATGGTTTGAATGCACCGAAGTATGTGTCTGATTTTAAAATCGGAGCTAGCTGTTAAAACGACAGCGCTTACAATCACTACCCGATTTCCAATTACCACTTTTCTCAGGAAGAGTGTTTGGAAGTTCACAAGATGAGAATATTCTTACCTGCAAGCAGCAAGCGAGAAGTGTGAGCCTGTTAGCGAATCTTCTCATGAGATAGAGTTTGTGCTTTCAAGTGCGTTGGCGAATTCAGACTCTCCTGACGTTGCTGTAAACTCTGCGTGTGGTGACCGTGAAATCAGTGCGAGCAATCAGGATTCAACCGAGTTAGGATATATTCAGTGGATCCGAAGTCCGACTCATGATACATCCGACCCTTTCCCAAGCCCATTATAATAATATCCCAACCTTTAACAATACCTTATTAATCACAGCACCGATACTGATTAATTCTGATACCAGAAGTTATAGTGGAGCAATCAAATTCTCGACTTCATGGAATATCAGGCATGTAGCTGAACCAGTGAATTCTTCAAAAATATATTTCCTTATCTGAGAAACTATCCGTCGATTTTCAAATATGCAGAAAGATAAAATTTCAAGGAAGTTTGATTGATGATTCTGATATGAACGATACTCTTGAAAACTTAATTCGTGTTTGCACTGTATTTCGCTGTATTGAGAATGCGATGAATCATAATCGAAAGTAAGAGCTAGTGTCTGAGAAGGTTCCTGGAGAATATAGTAACAAATTCTATGAATACTTGTTAGACTTCATCAATTCCAGGCCGTGGTGAATCCAATCAATATTTTAGTTACTACAACTTCGTTGGATATCACATCGGAAGCTTGACGTATATATCAGAAATTTTGTTCGATATGACAATCATATACCATCGATTAATGTCTTTTTAGAATCGTATCCAGAAAGATTGAGCAAAACTTGGCATCGAGAAGGCCAAGTATACCTAAATATGTCGATAGTTCTTATCAGAATCATTTAGACCACATTCCGTAGACATTAGATGGATATTTTACCAACGGCGGCCCAGGGTTTCTATATGTGGATGCACTTTTTTAGGCACATACGACGGTAACTAAAGTTATCACAAGATTGATAAGAAAATTATTACTGCGTACACTGATGAACACAAACGACAACTTCGAACAATGTCGAAAGCATTTACATCGATTTTTCATGGAGAGCAGCCGATGAGGGTGACACAACCTAACAAAGTGTGATTAGATGTAATGGTCACTCCTAAATACAGTCTCTTGCCGCGTAGGGGTTTAACCTGTAATTTGTGTCCTCAGTTTAGACTCCCCTACTCCGATACTATTCCCAGGTGATCCGTTTGAGGTATTATGTTAAAGTAATTACGAAGGGGCGTTACTAGGGAAGAAGCAATGAGGGCAAAGCTAGAGCTATTTCTCGTGAAACGAAAGATCTTATCAAACAGGTCATTGATGATATACGTATAATGGAATAGAGTATGCCTTTGATGTTTAGGAGAAAATTAATAAGGGGAAGATAATGAATTAAATTGCATATATTCCTTCCTTGCGTCAGCATTGTTTAAATATGATTACTTCAAATTTTATGGTATTAAGATAATGTGAAACTTAACCAAAGGACTTAAGGTGTACGTGATTATTCTTCAGTTTATCGACATGAGTCCACCTGTTAAGCATCGTGATCTGAGTGGAAATCAAATGGTTCGCCGTAGCGAGAGATGGTACCGAAGATGGAAAGGTACATATCTACCTCGACACTATCATAAGAAAATAAAAAACCAATTCTAGGAGTTTCTCGTATCTTTTCAAGTGTCGAAAGTAGAATCAAACTTACCGATCAGGAACGCACTGATGAGTTACCAAGTAAATGAAATATACCTACGAATTCTTCTGCTGCCGATCATGGAAGTAGTTTTCAATGCCTGAGTGCACGAGCGAGCAAGTTGACCGATGTCGAGACCCCCGTGTCCAAATGCCGCTATAAGCTGCCACCTCTCGACGGTGGTCATTCGCTAACTTACTTTGAAGTCGGAGAAAGTACATCTGTGTAACAATCTACCGCGTACGCGGCACCGCTATAGTAGCTCGCCGCGTACCGCGGCACCACTATTGTGGATCCGCTGCAGTGACGGCTATGTAGCGGACCGCTTTAGTCACCACTATAGCGGCTTACCGTGTACCGCGGCAGCACGATAGCGGGGTGAGTTTAATTTAAGCCAACGGTGAGCATCTTGACGTCTGTTGCAACAGAACGAATTTGTAAGTTAAAGTTCTAATTTTTTTAAACAAGTAGCATGAGTAATATAAAGCGTTCCACGATTCTCAATACCAGTTCAGAAGTAAGACCACACTATAGCAGTCCACGTGCAGCGGAACACTTTTGTACGTACGTACACCCGCTATAGAGGATGGTGCATTGTTATTCCGATGTACTAATAAAAACTTCGAGACTGGCTCAAAAAGGGATCTCCCAGATATCTTTGCACATCAGTGGATAAAATTCGTACCGAGTATCGCTGGTCGACTTTAGATGGACATTGGATGCTTAATTCACCATCCAAAGTGGACGTTGTATGGTTGACTATATCCTGGGAGGATTTAGTGGACCTGTAGTGGTCAGCTATTGCTGAACTGTACATGGGTGACGTTACTTGGGAGACTTCGTTTGGAAGACTTTAGGTGGGTGACTTTACATCGGAGACTTTGAATGGGAGACTCTATATGGACGACTTTACTTGGTAGACTTTACATGGACCAGCTATAGTACGGTCTACATAATAGTCAAGAGGGAAGTCAAATTTTGTTTCTCAGACGATAACTCAACTTTTATCATCATAACCGCCCCCTCCCTTCAAACTCAATTTACACTGCATGGTGTATAAACGACATATGTCACGTGCACCCACTACCTTCTAATTAATATAGGATAGAAGGGCATATGTCGTCCGCTATGTCTCGTACTCCTAACCTAATAAGAGGTAGTTAGAATAAATAGAAAGAGCGCGAGCTTCACAGTCCTACCTTCAAGCGCATGTTACGCTTTCGCAAGATTCGAATACGCCATACGATCAAGATCCGTCGAGTCTGCTATTCCCGTCGAGCTGTTTCTTATTTTTGTCGTTCTCTTAAGATATCGTCAGTTTGTAAATGAAATTCTTCTCGATCATCTGCAAAGTTGGTAAATTTTTGTTGAATTATCTACGAGAGAATGCAGAAAGATTCGCAAAGAAGTTTCTTAGCATTACCTGTAGTTAAAGATCCGTACTCAACTCCTTCTGATACTTTACCACGTCATGTATATCTGTTCTATTCAGGAAAGAATGCTCTGTTGTCAAAAACTTAGCATTATTATGTTGTCTGTTCTCTCTAGTTTTTCCGCATATTATGATTTAACATTTAGCATAAATTCACGTTATTAGACATTTTTTCCAAAGACGTGATATTTCTTAAATTTTTAGTGCTTCGAAGTTGTGACCTAGTACAGTCTACAGCCAAAGTTCACTATCCACAGTTGATTTTAGGTAACAAACGTATTTCACCGTAATGTATTAGTGTCGCCACCAGCTATAGGCGGTCCATCCAAATCCTAACCATACAAATTCGCTCCTCACGCCCTGGACCTGCATCGCTTTTCGCCCCCCGAAATCCTTGGTCACCAGGAGCGATTGCTGGTCCATCCAAAGCCGAACCAGCTACAGTCAACCTGCTATAGCTGGGGATTTAGAATTGAAAATCCTGCTAAAGCTGGTCCTCCCAAAGCAAGTCCAGCTATAGCCGGGTGGTATTTAGTGGCAGCGCGACTTTAGATGGTACCACTGTAGTGACTACCGCTATAGCGTGTTTTATTATTCACTGAGGTTGCTTAATATGGTAAATCGACGGGTTGATGACTTCCTCTCCAAGTCTATAGTCGCGCCGGTTTACAGTACCCTAGTATCGTGGCCGCCTTTCCTCAACTTGGCACTGTAGATTAGGGGAAGCATTTCTACACTATACGATTTTCGGGAAAACAATCTAACAAGGCAGAAAAAAAATTATTTATCCATCGTCATCCAAACATTTCTCAATATTACTATAGCAAAAATAAGCAAACCAACACATGAAAGAACTCTCCAGTATAAATACGTCGGGCAATAATTAGCGACTCTATGATTGGAGCACGGGGGGATTATATCCGCTGCAAGCTTCACTATGACGAGAGTAAAGTAAATATGCTGCATGAACTAGACTTGTGGTATGGCTAGTTAGACTGCGAAGAGTATAGGGATATAATGCGATCTACGTAAAGGTAATCAACGCGTCGTTTTACGCAAGACCTCTTCGACTTCAGGCCACCATTGCGATTCAAGTGGAAGTCAATAAAATACAAAGTCATCTTAGTCCACTTCCTCCGATTGAGCGCAGATGAAAACGATTTCAGCGCATCTATTGTATTTGGATCAAAAAATGGGCGAGGGTTGTAATACCGTGGTCTATAGTAATTGATAACACTGTACTGAAGGACATAGTTGCAAATACTAGTGGTTATCACTTGTGTTTAAACTGTAACTTAACGTAACTATTCTATTCTATTCTAACGAGGATCCATTGATTTCAAACCAAAGTGGTTATATTTACCCAGCCAGAGAGTCACCAGCTCCACTTGATATATAGCAAGCTGGAAAGACCATTCAGCAGAACCCGCTGAATTGCCACCATTCACATCATCTTCGTTGGGAATCGGGTTTCGAAATTCAGTATATGGAACTCTTTCTCTGTTTCTATTGTTATCAGCGCCTTAATAAGAAAAGAAGTATTCAGGATTCCGCTTCGCGATTTCTGCAGTACAACTCAATGCACCAATCAAGTCCCCGCTTTGTACGAGTACTCGAACAGTCTCTAAGTCTCGAATCATGCTGTCGATATTTCCCAAGTACTGCACTGGGTCATTCCTCGAACCAATTTTAAAATCACTCTCTTCATATTTTACCATTTCCATGTTGAGATTTCTAAACCGCAGTACATAAAGAAACGATGAAAGTAAATAATGCCAAACAAATACAATAAAATATTAGGTATGAGTTCTTACCCCTAAAAATCCATTTATATGCAACAAGACTACAAATCCACACGAAACGGTAATGAAAAAGACCAGAGGTGCTCGCAAGGCTGTTAGTTGAATCTGCATATACCCGACAGTCCATAACATGAACAGCAAGCTGAGAACTATAGAGATGGTTACTAGAGGAAGACTGATTTCTGAGAGAAGGGGTCGTGGTTTGAACACGCAGATCGCTCCTTCCACGTCGTGGAAAATCGGCGTTAGAGTCTCTGGAAGTATTGACGATTTCGATTTCTCCAATTTAGATACCGATACCTATAGAAATAATGAAACCTTAGAAGCAGATCATTTCTATTTCTAAGTATGGTATGGGGCTCCTTCGGACTGAAGTTCAGAAATACTAGCATGTCTTCAATTCCACTCATAAGCGATTGTACACTCTCAGTACTAGAGGTGATTAAAACAGGAACTTCGCCGAAAACAGCGATAGGAGAATGTTCTCGTTTTATTCCTTCTAACTTGCTCAGAGATGACGGCTGACTGGTTACGACATAGCAGTACAGCGAATCTCAGAGAATCGCCTCCAACAACGCATCCACTCCGACGCCAGGTATCATGTTTATCACATACTGCGCAGCCGCAAGCACTCAATTTATCCTCTAGACCAGGGTTACACCTACATACCATAATCTCCAAAACTTTATGCCAATAAGCTGTCTTCCAGTCGTTTTCTTACGCCTCTCATAAATCCATCAGACATTTCAAAACATTTATATTTTTCTATTTTATCCGCACTGATATTTGCATTTTCTACTATTTTTGTCCAAATTTGTACCGCTTGCTCCCGTAGTTCCACAGAAGTTATTTCAGCGATAAAACCAGCATCTCTTTTCTCTTTTATATAAGATTTAATATCATTTTCCAATTCTGGATAGTCCGAACCTTTTAATTTCAATTTCTTCCTGTCATTTTCAGAGTGGTTTTTTAGCTTTCCACATTCATACTCTTTAAACCAACGACAAAAATTCTTATAATTAACCAACGACAAAAATTCTTATAATTGATTTCCTCCCTCGTGGCAAAGGCAAGCTTACTCAAGGGGGTGGAATTGGCTTCTTCAATATAGCACTCAACTTGGCCTTTTCTTTTCACTGACAAGCGCGAAGCACAGGGGTAATAAATAGAAATTTATGATAAGCTTGAATTTTACTTCTATTTCCCGGACCCTCCTTTAAAGTATCTTAGAAACGCATTTCTACAAGAATTAAGTTTTATAATTGAGTTCGATAAAATATTCTTTGAAATTATCGTAGCCTACACTGCTTGAGAAGTCACACTTCGTTTCACACAAATTCAAGAATATCCATAAAAAAACAGGAATCTGATAATTAGTTATAATAGAAAGAATAATACATCAGCATAGGAAAAGAATGAGATTAGGATACGTTTTAGCGTCAGGTAGTATTCAACATAGAGAGTCATATCATGTTAAACTGCTAAGACTAGGAACTAACGACATGGTGGCTGATATTTGAACTAAACCACTGAAAGGTTCTAAGGTCAAGGAACTAAGGGCCAAGCTAAATTTATCTCAGGGTGACATGTCAATACAACTGCTTGCTGCTGTACGAGTTGGAATTATACACGGGTGAGTAGGAAGATAAACGCTTGTCCTAGAAGGGGTGAGTTGGAATTATACACGGACAAGTGCATGCAGGGCGGGTGTAAAATCAAAAGATAATTTAGACAAGAACTAAGTTTATAGAGCGATTTAGGGTCTGAATTTTAATGACGAAATTTTACAATAAATCGTATTTTTTAGCACTCTATTGGGATATTTTTTTGCATGCTACAGATGATCCTGCAATGTCCATTTACGATCATTTACAAAGTAGAGGAATATTGCGATATGTCTGATTTGCATTGACGACAAGCGGTTGCCAGTCTGGAGCAGTCTGATTGCCGACATATTGTCCTGAAACACCTTGGCCGGATGCATTCTGTACCCTTGATCCTCCAAAGAAATTTTAGCCTTAGAACATGGTTCAATCCGTCACTGCCCGCGATTATCTCCGCCTCTGTCGACAATTTGCTGTTGAGCTTCTGCTTCGTGCTCCTGGTCAGCGAATTTCCAACTCATAGGCCGAAAAGAACTTCTTATAATCCAGAGCGGGGCACTGGTCTTCTTGGGGCTCCTCGACTCTCAATCCAACATCGCTCTACAGTTTCAGCTCCGACGTCCCGATGCCTCACTTTACTCCGCCTGCTGCGGACGACTTACAATCCTTTGCAGGCTCACTCGTAAGCCTACAGAGAACTGTGGACCTTGCCTCTACCTTTGGGATGGTCTTCAACTACAAAATCGCCACCAAAGAACTCCGTGCGTTCAACTATGGCTGTTTACTTCGCGTCCCGATCACTCCCGAGTTGCGATTTATTCCCACTTCAGGGTGGGTCCCCCACTCCATTGCTCTCCATATTCAAGGCAATTTCACGAGTCTCGGAGTGGTGTGCCCGATCTATTGGGTTGATTTGACATCCCTTTACCTCAGGAAGCAAAAAAAGTCTGATCTCCAAGTGTGCGCTCTCCATCAAGAAGGCCTCAGCCAAAACCATCAAAATGGTTATTGCCAAAGGCTTGTATGCTCGTAGAAGTCCTCTCGACCTCGTGATTGAAGGAATCACGAAGTCATCGCTTCTATCTGTGGAATGGAGACTCGTCGTCGGAGTCGAAATACGACGCCCACACATAAGGAGAGTCTTTTCAGCGGGCGAACGAGGGTAGCCTAAGCTATCATCGTTTTCCCGCTCTTGTTCAGTCCCGCAAACGCAGTTGTATCCCTCGAGTTCTGTCCCACAGAGGAGATAAATTGTCAAATTGAGAAGTCACCGATTTCCTCATTACATTCCTCCACACTCTCTTACCCCACGAGATGTTTGTTTGGGCGTTTGGTAGTCCAGTCTCCACTCTAGCGACCTAAAAAACAATTTGTGCCAAAGCTCCTCAAACATCGCAAATCGCGAAAGGTCCCTTCTCTGTCGAATTTCGGAGCAGGCACGCACTTTACTGTTTTGCTTCGGCTCTCCGACATCTGCGTTGATCTTAGGTAATAGGAAACAAAGTCCTGGGCCTGACGAGCTGGTATACTTCTAGGCTCCCTACTCGTCTCTCGTGCTGCCTTCGAACCTTGCGGTTCCTGACTTCTTACGCGGAATGGCTCCCTCCAGAAATCTGCTCGTTTTACGGAATCACTGCAAGTTTACTCATACAATTCTCTCCCATAAAGTCACGATTCTTTACCGACATTGGCATCTTTTCAAATCAGCTCTCTCCCCAGTTACGGCACCTTTTGTCCAATTATTACCTTTCCAAGCCAACCATAGTCCCATGGATCTCGAGTCTTGGCTTTTGGCTGTGCTTGGTCTATTTTCACCTCTTAATGAATAGTTCCCTTCTTTGTCCTGGTGAGCCCTTTGTCTTCTCTGCGCTTATTACTAGTTTCCCCGGTCGTGAAAAAATTCTGAAGGACTTTCTCCCTACCTACGACATACCTGGGCTGCTCTGGGTCTCCACCTCCCGACCACCCCGCCTGTGGATTCATGCCAATCTGCCGAGACTGTCTTACGGCGTAAATAGGCCTTCATGTTCGTACGAGCTTTTCTCCGCTACTGCCCGCTTTACTAACGGGGCGATCCAAATATCTATCTGCGTTTATCTCATGGACGACCAAAAGGAGTGGAGGTCCCTCACCATTTGTGTTCAACCAACTACCTTCTTCTTCCACTACCGTGTTCACTTGGTGGGTATACCACATGCCTTTTGGGGTGCGGAAAGTTATACGGATCTTGCGAGGGTCAACGTGTAGCTTGACGAGGCATCCTTGATGAAATCTCTTAGGACATCCCAACCACTTTCATCGACGAGATCCCGTTGGACCTTCACGGAATCTCCACTATCCACTCAGCCTCTCTCGAAGAGTATCACACTCGCAAGCCAATCTTTCTCCGGTCCCTGTGACGGCTCGTGCCCTGGGTGTGACTCAGTCCCGCGCTTATGCCGAATCTGGTTCATCTCAATCCAAAGCGTCTGCATCGTATGGTCCTTCCGTCTTCAAGGAGACGTCCCAGTCCTCGTCTTTCTTCTTATGAACCTGCTCCTTCCCAATTGAGTACTTCGTATAGAAATGGCAGTGGTAAGACGCTAGTACCGGCGCTCCCCTCCTCATTTGATTGTTCTTAATTCAAACCGTTAACTTGCGCAGCAAAACCGCTACAGTAACAGAGTCTCCCATCACTAAATCGACTTCGGTGGCAAGACGTCCCACTCAGATTCGTACGACAACATTTTGAGCTCGCACTCATTCCGACAATTTGCTCCAAGCTCGTCCTGGGCACTCCGACCTAGAGCAACGTTACTCTCCGCTGTTCTTCTACCTTTTTCTGAAGCAGACGGGAATAGACTGCGCCTCTCGAGGATTAGAACTCCGCCCAAAAATTGTCCTTGTGCGGTGTTTTACTCTGCTTGGCCGAGTTCCAGGCATCGACACCTTCTCGACGAAAGCGACGACGTTTGGAAGTTCTCCTCTAGGAAAACGACATTGACTACTTTGTCAAACGTTTCGTCAATAAGTCCGTCAATTGGTGATTGAGTGCACGTTTCGTCAATAAGTCCGTCAATTGGTGATTGAGTGCATCTCTCGGATCCTCGTCCAAGCGTGGATAGATGCGGATGTCTTAATCTCTTGGACTTCAGCGCACACGGGCGCGAGTGGTAACGAGTGAGCTCATGCGCTGGCTGCACGTGGCAGTGGCCGCGACTCCTGCGAGACGTTTTTCCGGCAATCCACTACCGCCCCGGACAGCCCTCACATATCTATCCCGGTTATGCGCCTTATACCACTTCGTGACCCCTCCTCGTTGACCCCCCTGGGACTCTGCCATCGTATCACCATTAAGTACATACGGGGTGCTTATCGACTAGATTGTGGGCTTTGGCCCGTGTTGAATTTCTTTGCAATCGTCTTCGGTGCTCCTCTCTTCTTATTCTTCTTATTACTCGCAATAAAAAACTATTTGATTTTTGGGAGTGAATAGAAGTCCTCGTGGAACGAAAGCAACTTAAATTTTTTTTTGAGGGAGACGTTGGGTCGTGCGTCGATTTAAAACAACATCTTACCATTTCTTGAATTCCCGCCTTAGTTAGAGAGAAAAGTACTGGTGATTCCCGAAAATCATATAGTTACTAGATTAAGCAATTGAGGACTGAAAACTACTGGTGTTACTATGTGCCTGTTTTTTTCCCCGGGAAAATGTCGTCCTCGCATCGGTACAGCACAGGAAATTGTGGTGGCCCTTAGATTATGTTGTTTAAAAGGGGGCGAAATTATGGTTCGATAGTGGTTGTTTTTGTGTCGTACGGGTGTCCGTATTTGCTTTAAGCCTCGGAAGCTCATAAGGAGTAACAATTTCTACTGTGCGTAAGTAAAAAAGTCAAGAAATAAGTCTTATAGGTAGTCGCTTCAATTGCAACAATAAATACGAATAGATGATAAAAATATATTTACTTATTAGTACCAACGCAACGGACAGGTACATACATTAATAGAACTACAAACACACCAAGGCCGAAATCGATCGCGAGAGCTGGAAAGAATCTCGTTACCAAAGTTACAACGCCACAGTCACTTAGAAAGCGCAATTTGGGTACAGGAGTTTAGCATTACACACGGCCAAAAGCGAATGCCTCGCGCTCTACATCTAAATTTCTCGCTCGCTCCTGCTCATCTGCCTCTCCCTACGTTACCTGGTCCGCTGCTATCAGTCCATTGCTCTTAGACCACTGTAGCACAGCACCCGCCACCTGATATATAACCCGTATCATTACCTTCAAACAAGATGTAGAGATGTGAACGTGACCTGTACACGTACCTCACGA
>VKHC01000527.1:0-11324 GCA_015143735.1 Synura sp. LO234KE | reverse complement strand
GCAGTCGACTCCCCTCCGCATCTCTGAGCTTAACCATCATCGTCTCCAATTGGTTTATTTCTAACTCCCGCTCCTGATATAGGACACAATGCAAGAGTTCGCGCATTGCTGATGAAGTTCCATCGACTCAAACAGATAGAGAATATCATATCATATCATCATCCTAACTAATAATAGAATCGCAATAGACTATTTCTATACTTTCCGAGATTGTTACTGATCTATAAGCTCGCCGAGTACAAAATATTGCACGGGAAGCTGGGGAAAGCAACGATGGAAGTATCCGTCGCCTATTGCAGTGTATTTGGGGAGCCCGAATAAAATAATACACAGTTACCTGGAGTTCGCGCTTGTGGCGCTCTCCTGCTGCGAGAGCGCGCCTCGATAGCTCTATGTTCTCCGACTCCAATTGTACATATCTTGCCTGAGAAATTCAAATTGCAATATACGCTGCCGATTTTATGCGTTGTAAAGCAGAGAGAGGATATGCAACCATACCTGAATTCGACGAAGGCTTTCGCAAAACGAGTTCTCAATCTGCGCGGCGACACGAGGTTTACGTTATTTATCAGATATATTAAAATTGAGATTCAAGACATCAGGGACGCTGTCATGGCCACGGGTTAATTCACAATTGCTGGACGTATACAGCCCTTAAGAATAGCGCTCAAGCAATCTTACAGTACTGCTGTTGGATATACGCGGGTTCACCTCCTTCAGCTCCGTGTTCAGCACATCTTCCGGGACGTGAACAGCTCCGCTCAACGAGATATCCAAGTTCGCCGCACCTGCGAAGAAACAATTGAGAAGAAGTGAGACAAGTGCACCAATACCATAACAGGTAATATCCTAGTCCATGTGCCACGGACACAGTTGAGACATACGCTTACGTGGCAGCCCTTCTCCGACAGCCGCACTATGAACTTCGTCCAAGACTCTCAAAACGCTTCGACGAAACTCCGCGAGGTTTTGCAGAGTAATCAGACGCGCTCGTTTAGCTCGAGATGCATCTGGAGTATAAATAGGCAGAGAATGGACCAGGAATCGTAGGGTTAGTAAGAACGTCGCGATTTCTATCAGACTAGAGAGACGTGACAAGGACATGGTGGATCCTCACGCTTACCCTCCTCCAGGCGCTTTACTGCCTCCTCGAGACCGAGGGTATAATTAGAGTCCTCCTAAATAGGCACAGACAAAATAAGCGAGTAAGGTGATAAGAAAACCACTATTTTTCTATTTCTATTTCCTAAGCACCACCTGCGCCTCGGCGAAATTGTCCGTCTGTATCTCACAGCTCGTCCTTTCTGGAAGTTCAGTCTGCACACTTGTCTCGGTAATTGCCTCTACCCCGCTAGCTTGATCATTCGCAAGCATCTTAACGACAGCCGCAGCGGGCGTCTGGTCTTTCTCCTCCTCCACCCCGAGGCTGGAGTGGATTTCAAAGCTGTGTGCTCGCTTTGCGTGCGTGGACAGTGCACCGGTGAGGAGGCCCCGGGTGAAGCCCTGAGGTTCCGCTGGACTTCCATCTTCAAAGGAATCCAACTCTTCTCTCTCGATCTTAGGGAGGTCATGCCTCTGTGAAATTCACAGCAGCGACAGTGGGGGACGTGTAATATGACGGCGGTTGCTTGACGTGGGGTAAAGGCTCGCGACCCTACCTCCGTTAATTTCCAGTCTAAGAACCTTGGTTTGTATTTAAGCGCCGCAACCATCTCCATTAACAAGGGGGGTAATTTGACTCCCACGGTCGTCATAAATTCCTCCCGGCGGCTGACCGGGAACGGGGGAGGGACAGAAGAACAAAAAGGGCGATGGAAATCAAAGATAACCATTGCAATCAGCCCGAGCGGGATTGCGAAAGTGAATGGACACCCTACATGGCACAAGCCTGTGCCTGGTCCATGAGGTCCATGAGGTTATCTTACCTCGTCTCCGCGTCCCTCAAGCTTTGAATATTTCCAATGGAGAGCTTCACGTAACCGTCGAACAACTGCTCGATGATATATCCCACAGATAGATTTAGTAGAGAAAATAAGTGGTGATGAGTATGGTGATAATTTGTAGACGTAACGGCCGCAGAGCCAAACTGTGAAGTGTCGCGTGGTAAGTGCCCACCTCTTCGAATTCATTTCGTCGAACAATCTCCTTCAGTGTCCTCTCGTAGTTCTGTTTGCGGTCATAGGAATTGGTGGGTCCAAGGGCGAGGCGGCGGGAGGGAGGAGCGCCACAGGGCGGGTGGACAGAAGACCGAACAGTCGCAGTTTAATTTGAATTGAATTGTTAATTTACCGAATCGAAAAAAACTACCTCTCAAGAAATATACGACGAGTACCGTGGTACTAAATGAAAAGAAGTACAATTACATGTACATAAAGCGGTATAAATGCCAACGAGGTGGAATGACATTGGCAGAGTGTTGATAAACAGTAAACTTCAAAAAAATATAGCCGCGCGAGATGATGACAGTTGTGAACCTAAGAACCAAAAGAGCAAACTAACTAGCAGCGCATATTTAGTGTAGGCAATGATGAAGCTGCAGCGTTATCAAGTGGCGACCTTGAAGTCGATTGCCACAAGTGCATTGGTACAGTTAAGCACATAATCCCCACTCTTCCTCTAGGCTGAGGCTGCTTACCTGTTTCAAATTGCATATGATCTCAAGGTGGTTGAAGTACGCACTGTTCCCACGTTTCCAGCCGTTGAAGAACTTCAACTCTAAAAAAAACGAGGCACATACAGAGCGGTACGAGCAGACAATGTGAGTGTGTACAACAAGCCGGCGTCACATCGCGGTAACTTTACCTGCTCGAAGCTTCGGTTGTGTGCTGGCCTGCAGTCTAGCGATGAGAGATAACTGGTGCCGCAAAATACTGTTAAAAATACAACGCCAACGTACAGATTACAAGGTCAAAATTGTTACACATGTATATGGGATTGTACCCCATAATCTTTAGTTACACACAAAATAAGGGGAGACAGGTAACACCATGCGGGGTTTTGTACATGAAGTCTCTTTTCTCTTTTAAGAGACCAGGCGATCGCCTTTGCATCTCATCAGTACTCTGAACTCATCCCCTATTTCGGGTTCTTTCATGGAGTTTATAGGGCAGTGGATGAGCGAACCCCGTAGTGATTGTAATCAACGACTCATACAATTCCGTTACAATTTCAAGGTTTAATGCTGACTCGTCGACTAGATTGAGGATAAGGACGCTATACCATATACTCATGTCATGGCTCTGTCATATAATGGAGACTCAGACATCAGTTCGGGCTATCTAAGATGCTAAGGGCGAGGAAGAGGAAATGCAAAGACTTATGCTGTCGAATCTCTTACTTCTCGGTCTCCACGCGTTGGGCGATGAGCTGATTCTTGATCTGTGCGAGCCGATTCAAACGGGTCAGCGCAATGTTCATCATCTCCTAACAGCGGATTGTGTGCATCAAACAGACACCAGAGATACAGAGCAGTTAGGATCTAAGAAGGGAGGGATCAAGATGTTGCGTGGCAGTGAGTGGAGTGCTCACTTCATCCAAACCGGGCTCCAGCTCCTCAGCAGAAGGGTCGCCTTCGGGCATCCCTCGCCCCTGCTCCGACCGTGCATCAGGGACATAACCAGGAAAGGATATGGTATGAGGGTTCGTCAAATCCGAGGAATATAACTACTTTACCTGAGCCTCTAATATCTCCACCGCCGCGAGAAGACACTGCCTCGACATTTGCAGCAGCACTAGTGCCCTCGGTGTACTTGAACCGTCCCCCACCGGTGCAGACTCGTCACTCGCCACGGGCTCAGACGAGTTGAGATCTCCGACCAGTGCACGAACGGCCTCTACTTCAGGACAGTCCCGCTCGAGCGCTTGCATACAATCGCACAACTGACGTGTTCCCGTCCAGTGGAAGTGGTAGATGGAGTGTGCAGGTATTGGAGAGACAGGGAGAGAGTGCAGTTGAACTGCGGTTACGCCAATATGCATAGGCAGAGGGGAGTGTACACTCACCGAGCGGAACGTTCCACGCATTTTCTCCAGACTAGCCGTTATCTGAGAGCAGGCCATGGAAGTGGTGAGGGGAGCGAGTGGGGACGGCAGAGGAATCGTGGACGACGGGGAAGGCGTAGTGAAGGCGAAGAGCAAGCAAGCGTACGTTAGCGTGAGCGGCGGAGCACTGCTCTTTCCACTGCCGCTCCTCCTCCACCGGTAACACGTCTTGCAGAGTCCTGGGGATATCACAAATGAGTATGAGTCACCAATTGTAAAGCCTTCACCAAACAATTGTGGACATAGAAATGTCCCACATTCGCTACGCCAATTGCAAGTGTATCTATATAGTACAATAAGGCAAGGGGTGGGGGGAGCTATCGGTACCTTCCGCTAGGGTGGGGCGCCCCTACAAGTTCTGCACTCGAGTTTGGGTCTAACATCGATGGTGACGAGTTAGAGGCTCCGGACTGCTGGATATTAACCTCATCCATTCCGATATTGTTATTTTCTGTAGCAGAGGGATTGTTTTTGATACTGTCCATCGCGCTGCCACTCTCTGGCATGGGAATATCACTGCTTATAATCGTGGGCTGGTTCTGGAAGAAGTGCTTGGTGAGGGCCGGATGGAGAGGCACGTGTTTCAGAGCTTCGATTTTATCATCGAATTCTTGTAGCAAGAACTGATATTTCCCTAATTGTTCACTGAGGTAGCTCTGTGAATGTATGATGATCGGACAGATCATGAGAACCATCAACAAAAGGAAAAGAAAACGGTATAGTCGCCATCGAGACATGAGAGTATGGCCACGAAATACCTCATCAGCTTTAAATGTTTTGCTATCGATTCGAAATTGTTCTTTGATGTTGCTGTAAGCTGCAGCTAATGCTTCCACGAGGACCTGAGAGTGAGGGCAGTGACGGGAGAGACAACAGAATGCAAAAATGACAACAAAGTCACGCATAATTCGAAAAAAATACGTCAGTGATTTTCATGTGATTAAAGAAGGGCATAAAATTAAAGATACCGTTTGCTGCTGAAAATTCTGTTCTGCTTCTGCTACAAAATTCCTAGAATCCTGCAGAATGTTGCTGCGTATCCTATTTCAAAGTTGTTTAAGGTGTGTAAAACGTGCCCAAAGATAAGAATTACCGGTAGCCATTACTATTTGGAGAAAAGTAATGTTCAACGCTGTATATCTCTTGCTTTTCCGGCTCGATTATGTTAGGCGGTGGCATCCTAAGAATGTTTTTCTGGCTAAACACAAATATTTCCTGCTCTTGAATGACCGCTGGAGAGTACTAAAAAGCGCAGATTATTTATATTGCATTCATTGGCATGTGAATAACACACATGTTTTTCCGATAACCCTTTAAATGGATGTCCTCGTCCTCCTAGTAGAATAATTTGTTCGGCGATAGGAATGTCCATCGCCGCCCTGATTTTCTCCTTAAAAGCACCGAAGCTGAAGTAAATAGCTTCTATAAGTTATTTCCTGAATAAATTTTGTAGACGGACCTTATTGCGTCATCGTCGTAAGTAATCGAATAACATTTTCCGTTGTCAGCACATTTGATCACAATTGAGCATCCTTGCATCACGCTTTCTTGATTAATTTGCTAACAAACAAATGTATTTCGTTATTATAAACGAAAATCAAATTTTGGACTTCTTGTTTGATACCAATTTGCTAATCAACTTTTATGATAAAGAAATGAAACAGGTTTTTCTGAGATATTTCAAACATACTGTCAGTCATATATGACAATTTCAAGTTACAATTTGTAGTTGTAGTACTAGTAATGCAATCTATCGAAGTGAAAGCAGTTGGGCAGCAACGAAGTATAGGAGTTATGACAACTTTGATTGATATTGAGAAAGATGTAAACTCTAGAAAGCACTGGAAAAATCCTTTCTCACAGCATTACTGTGATTTAACTTTGGCTTCACTCCGTACCACTGGTATCGATCCCTCGGTTGAACAAAGTGAGAATAGTATCAATGAGCTGGGATTGAGCTTGCACTTGCGCAATGAAATTATTAGTGCCCAGATCAAATTCTTGAAAGCTGAAGCAGACAAGGTAAGTTGATCAACGCTCTATAATGAACATCGCTTAGAGTTCCCTGAAAGATAAGCAAAAGCATTATAGCAGACAATAATGCGCCAAATAAGGCAAAGAAGTTGATTGAACCCGCTGAAAAATCAAAAGAAGATATATCAAGTCATATTCTGCCACTATCAAACCAAAATAGTTAAGTATTTGTTTGAGTCTTTGTAATATTTTTAACTGTCATTATATTTCACAATTTCGCAGCGGAAAGATCCTCAATGATAACAAACAAGATTTCTCATCTTGACGATCTTGACAGCTATTTAATTTCTGCTATCCATTCTTCTCCTTTAAAAAGTATTGAAGAGGCGCTAAGGAAAATGCTATTTAGCTGGCGCGACCTCTCTGTAATTTTCGATTTGAAGTAATACCGTTTTCACTCTCTCGCAGATATCATCTATTTTTTTCTTAACTTCGTATTCTGTATAGAGATGAAAAGTATTTTCTATTAACTGAAGAAATCCCATCAGAGTCATCGAAGTCCTCGTTTCAAATGGTTGGAGGGGACTGCAGCGATATTGCAAACAAAAAAACGAGTCAATATGACAATCAATTGGTTTGCACTTCCGAAAAAACAACACGCGCCTCTCATTCTTTACGACCTTATCTCAAGTATATTCGGTGAGTGATCGAATATGATGTAATTATGGGAACAAAACGATATTCAACTGATACTAACCTTCTCATCTGTTTCCTAAGACCATTTACATTTCGAGCACAGACCTGTAGCAGCAACCCTCTATTGCCATGTTCAAAGCAGAGTTTGGGAAACAGAACTTCTGAAAATGCTTTGCAACAGCGTATACAGACTGCTTTGGAAGATAGCTCGAGCAACATGGAAGGTACAGTAACTGTATTTTGGGCGAAATTCAATTTATTCGTGTATTCTCTGTACAGAAATTGTTGAATGTGTTGTGGATATGTCAGATGTTGATGTCGAGAATTTTAGTTGTGATCTAGCAACCATGTCGGTGAAGGCAGTAGCCGTCGACGACATGCGTCCACCTTCCGCTCCGACTTTCACGAAAAACAGCGTTTCCGAACTAAAAACAAGTGAATGTAAGAAGGCGGTGTCTCAGGTCTTGGCCAGGATATCTCAGGTAACGCGTCCTTCTTCAAGCAACAGTGTCACAATGAAGACACCGTCCAAACGGCGACGCACTACAGATGGTGGTGCCGCACCTGACGTTATTCTAACCTCATCCGGTAGGGAAAGAGATAGGAAGCTGAAAGGAGGGAGGGGAGGAATAGTACTTTACCGACTTATTAGAGAGCGCAAAAGGAACTTTTTATTAAGCGCTTGTCCTCTTCACTGCCACTTGTATTTTACCGTCCTTCTATATATCGATCAATTGTTTGCCTGATTACATGCGATTGTATGCAATACGTCCATATTATTGGTTCATTTCCCTATTTCTCCAGAGCAAAACCAGTGCGATGTGAAAAAAAGTAGAAAAGTAGCAGATTCTAGAGGGGAAAAGAAGTACGAACAAGATGAGGACGAGGAAAGAAGATTCTACCTTCCCGAATCTACATTGCTCCCACAGGCACACTCTTCGCGGCGCTCCTCACTGGCCTCAATTGAACCGAATAACAAAAATGATCTCAAAGGTGTAAAAGACAACGCATTTAAAGGCACAGCAGATGTCGAAAATATATTATATTTGTCAAAATATCCCACGGAAATTCGACTACCTCAGGTAAGTTATGGAGAAGTAGCGGAATAGTGATGCCTCCTCCTCCTCATCATTGCTTTTTATTCGTCAATAATATGTCATGAATATGAAAACAATTCCTGTAATAGAGACCGGAGGCACTACTGGACCCGGATTTCCCTCTTCTCGTTATAGGAAGACGTGGCTACTACAGCAAATGGCGAGATAGCGAGTTAGAGCACGAGAGTCAAGTTATTGCCGTGCGACAAAGCCGTGAGGCGGAAGACAGGGCTTTTTCTTCATCCATCGCTGGGCTGCTACGTGTGGATGGAAGGACAGGGGACTTTGACGTTGCATTGGATAGTGCAGGGCAGTTATACGAAGAAAGCCCTCTGGAGGAGAATGAGAGGTGTAAGAAAGACATAGGAATCGGTGAGACCGCACGATTGGTGGATCAGAACCAAATAGGCGTGGTTGAGAATTCTGATGAACACGACCGTTGGCTGAGAATATATGGTGGCGGCAATGAGTCGATTGATGTGATAGAAATTGAAATGAATGAGGAAAATTCAGATCTTGCTTGCACAGGCGTGATAGAGTCAAACTACCGCGTCGTTGAAAGCGCGATGGACGATGTTCAGATAGAAACAGAGGAGTACCACTTAACTGCCCAAGATGGCGAGGAGGCAATGGATGGGAATCTAAGTGAGAGAGAAAATGCATCGGAAAATGATTCCTTGATTGCTATTTCAAACAAGAAGGGTCTGAAGAACGTGAATACTGAAATTAAGGAAGAGGGCATGTGTACGGCTTTGAAAGGCGGTGACGCATTTGATATGCTACCACGCACGTCCTATATTGACACGTCTTCGACGGGCTTCTTCCATGATGCAGCATCCCTCGGGATGCAAGGTTTACGTGGCAGAAATAAGACCATGTCCCTCCTTCCACTAGTCTATATTCACGGGCTGCTAAGAAAGCATATGAATACTCCGCCCGCTACAACGATTCTGAGGTAAAAATGATTCTAATCTTGAGGCTATAATACCTTCTCAGTCTGAATAATCGACTTAACGAGTCTGATCAAGTCATCCGCCAACATGAACAATGCTCCAAATTTGTACTCATGAATGTCATGTTACTTTTTTCTTTATTAATGTATGTGCTATATCTCTCAGGCCGTTGGACATCATTCCACAAGCTCGGGTCACTTCCACATATCCAGGTTTGGGAATCTATAAAATGGAGTTACTGCACTAACAGAAAAAGTATAGGAAACTTTCAAAACAAAAGCGCTTGCTTCGACTTCCCAGTTGTGACGTGGCTAACAACGTTTTTCTTCTCTCAGATGTTTCCATCGCAACTGCCAAGTCGCTTTACAGTAGACGAGTAGTTCTGGCTTTGGTATTTTTAGCCGACACTTACAATAAGCAAGCAGAAAGCTTGAAGAATATTGACTCAGTAAAAGGGAAGCAGCAGGTATTATCGACGATACCGATGAATTCCAGAAAAATCAAACAGCGAAAACTCCTAAACAGGAAAGCAGGTCGGGAAGACGAACCGGATGACGACGATTTAATTCAGAAGACGTGCAATTCTTGTGGTTTTCAAATAAAACTACATACTTCCGACATGACGGAATCTTCAAAATCACGCGATCTTGATGAGAAAGCAGCAACTGGGGAGGGGAAAATGAGAAATAATGGTACTATTTGCATTACCTTCACGGAGAAGTTGATTTAAACCTTGTAATATTAGTCTGAACTACGTGGGAGAGAGGGAAGTCGAATCAAATTCAAATATTTAAGTCGTCCTTGAGCTCATCTATATTCGATTAAATATTTCCACTTTGGTGAGTCTATGACATGCTGCAAATTTGATTACTGAACTACCACTAGGGACAAGCTGTGTACGTATTAGTGGCCTCAAGCCCCTTCACCCCGCCATCATTAGTAAGCGCTCAGGGTTTAAGTAGTCAGCAAGGTGGGGCGTACACACGTGCTCATCAGTGGGGAGCGAGGATTAGGACGTCAAACACTACCTTGACATATGTTCGATTGAGTCGTAATGAGAGCAGGTGAGCAGGTCAAGTATACTTCTTCACCTCTAGCTCTGAAACAGCCCCGTGGGAGCTTCAGAAGGAATAAGCCAAATAAGATTGTTTCGCCACCAGGACTTAAGAGATATCGTACTTACCCTGACAAATATTAATATACACCCTCATCATAATGTTTCCAAAAGTAATAAAGCAGGCAGAAAGAATTGAACCACCTTTTAAATAAGAAACACGACTTTTCCCCTCATATTTTCAAAACGTCTTCTCCCAAACCATATTTTAGTCTTAGACTACGTAACTTCTTAGTAATTTTGCCGTAGATTCGGCGCCTAAAGGTCTCTGCATTATGTTTATCATAGTCTTCAAAAGAACAGATAACACTGATTACCTTAAGAGTTTCCAGAAAAAATTTAAACCTGACCCGGATAGCACCAGTCGTCAAAGGGAGAGAAATTCTCGGGTAATTCTTGCCGAAGGCCAGAAGATAATTCTGAAAACCAGCCAACTCAATCCTAATCGAAAAGAATGTTTTTGTTCTACAGACTCTCAAAGTTCGAGTAAACTGTTGCTGAATCAATGCTGTACGCCAATGCATTTCTTAAATGATAAAAACGAGGAACTAACTCACCTTTTTTCCACATATTGTCTCGATGTGGTGCGATGCCCCTTCGTGGTGGAGTAAAGTTAACAGGAACAACTATCCTTTTACAGTTATTTCTACAGTTAGCCAAGACCGGCATCTAAATTTATTTTCTTTAGGCCCATTGTCGTTGTGTAAATTTCGGTACCTGATTTTGTCCCTCTCCTAGAAGGCCACCACACGACTACAAAGTTCTTGAAAGGAGCCCGCGGAATGATGTATTCTAAACTTAGCACACTTAAATTAATTAGAAATCGCAATAGAGGAGAGCCTATGATAAACAGTTTTAGTTTCAATATAAGAAAAACTACCAAAAAAGAACAATATGCAATGGATTGAGCAATCAGATAACGACGTAAAAACATTCAAGCGCTCTCTTCCCCACTACAATCATCTTCATCCCCCTCCTCCGCATCTTCTTCATCTTCTTCATCTTCAACACCATCTTCATCGGTCAAGCTATTGGTCTGGTCTGTGCGTGATGGCAAACTTGATGTTAATAACGAAGAATCTCCAGTATATTTGGACTCAAAGGATTTGATTAGTTCATTGTACTTTTCGATAATCTTGTCAGCGAGAGACGTTTCAAACGGTACCTCTCTGGTCTGAACATCTTGAGCGGTCGGTTTCATATCAATGGAGACCTTGGGTGGGAACAATGAATTCCGCACTATGTACGATTGTAAGTACTCGACTGCTCCTTCCGTTTCGATCCATAGCTGTGCATCAGCTAAATACAAACAAACACAGATTCGTAAATAATTATGTCATTGAATTCGTAGCATGAGTGATATTAGATAAAATAGAAATATGGAATATTTACTTTTCGTATAGTTGAAAGCGTCTATTATTGCTCCGGCCTCATCTGATCTTTCCTCAG
>VKHC01000526.1:0-11337 GCA_015143735.1 Synura sp. LO234KE | reverse complement strand
CTAAAGTAGCGCCCCAGACACTAATAGATAGAGCGATACTGTACCTATCCCCCTACAGCAATAGCACTCGGTATACAGTCACTGCATGCTCTACCACACGCGTACCAGCACGTAGAATGGCTGAGAAGAACGTACCCCTCGTGGTAGTAGCAAGAAATAAAGCATCTTCTACTGAAAAGTACTATATGCAGCGCATGATGTGCTGCGACAGGCCAGTCGCCAGGCGCTCGTGGCGTGAGCGTCGTCTCTGAGCCGCAATGGACGGTGGGCCATAGTGTCTGCGAAGGCGCCACAGCGGAGAAGAAACGCAAGTCTTTTCTCACCTGTCAGCTCTGCGCATCAAACTCCACTGCGGTCGACGACAAGTATGACGACCTCTTTCTCTCCTGCTAGCACCCCCTCCTCCGTCAAGCTCGCGCAGAGTCCGATAGTTTACTGCTCACCACCCCATTACCAACTGATCTCAACCGTCGCCTGTTCCCCATCTTCCTTCGTCTGGCTCGTGAGAACGACGGCCACCTTCTCTGCTTGGGCAACTGGAACTCTTCGAACAGATTTTTCACCCTACTGCCTTGATTACAAGTCTTCTCGCTCTGAGCAAGCACTTGGTCAACAGGGTTTACTTCACTTGGGTCTCGACAATAGGTGGCCTACTATCGCATTCTTTCCACGACCGCCCCGCGCACTTCGAGCCCTTCAGCGCCGGTGTTTCAAGCCCCATCTGCCCCTACGGTCTTCTATACCACCTTGGTCTCGTCCCTGAGATTTTTTACATCTCCTGGCCGGAATTGCGCCCCCAAACCATCGCATTGCTGATGTCAAGCGGGTCTCCTCGCGAACGAAAGCCGAGGTGTTCATTGCCAAGTCCACGGGGACCGGGGACCCCCTGTTTGACGACCCCACGACGCATATCTTCGCAGATAGCTCTGCGCTCCCCATGGGCCCTGCAGGCTGGGGCAATCACATGACATTCACTGCCTCAGAAGACAGTCGGGCAATTTGGGGACTGTTACAGGACCAGTAGTCACGCCTGCTGTGGGACCCCACTGGCTCGCAGGCATGCGAGCCACCAGCAACACAGATGAACTCAGCGCCATTTACCAGTCCCTCGACTGGATACGGAAGCGGCAAAAGTCTCTTGACCCAGCCGCCTCTCCCCGCTATAACCTCGTCTCGAACAGCGACTGCTGCGTCAAGCTCTTCGCTACCCGCTCGATCCGACCAGTGGCGAACAAGCGCGTAATTGCCCGCATCCACTCCCATCTCGACCACTCGGGGCTGGTAAAACGTGACAACTCCATCTCCATCTCCTGGACTCCGACCCACACTAACACAAAGGCAATGTGGAGGCCGATCGGTTAACTGCCCATCGCCTTGACACGAGGACCAGGTCCTTCGCCTCCCCTCAAATTTCTCCGCATCCACGCCCATCTCGACCTGGTAAAACGTGACAACTCCATCTTCATCTCCTGGACTCCGACCCACACTAACACAAAGGCAATGCGGAGGCCAATCGGTTAACTGCCCGGGGTTGTGCTGCCCATCGCCTTGACACGAGGACCAGGTCCTTCGCCTCCCCTCAAATTTCTCCAAACACTGCCCCTGCCATCCCTAAGCCGACGCCGCGGCCGGTTGGGTCGCCCCCCTTCTCGGATGGATTCTCGCCTGCCTCCTTTTGAATGTTGCCCTGTCTTGCGGTTTTTCTTCGTCTCGCCCTGACTTTCCGCTGTATCACTATGCCTGACCCTGTGCATGACTACAATGGGGATCTAGTCGAGGACTAGTTCCCTTGCACCACTTACTGGGTTCCCTCTACTCGGTCACGGGACTTGCCCGTCGGTACGTGGAGGGTTGTTTTCTCTCAGTATGCATTGGTTCCATTGATTTTTTCGCCATTATCGTTCTTCATGACTGTGTAATTAACTATTAGATTTTCTGCAACTATTTATTGCTATATGTAAATCACTTCAGGTTTATCGCTATATATAAGACGACCTACCTGTACATGCCTATTCTAGTTATATGTTGATATTATGAGTTGAAGCTGCGCTTGTTGGCATTGACAATTACTTCACTTCCTCTCCGTTACTATAAAATCTAAGATAACTAACATCTTCCTATAGTAACTATTCAGGCATAGACAGCTCCTGCTCGGTAACTGAAATTGGAGCGCCGATATTGGAGACATCGATGCACCAAAACCCACCATATTTGACAACCAATCTGTGAATAAACTCTTATGAATAAGAAATATCTGAGGATAGCTGTCTTCCTAGAGGTATTTATCTTCAGTGCCTCCGCCAGGTAAAACGATTTCGTTCATATTTTTCTATGTTTTGGATCGCAAGTTTTCTCTCTCTAATACTCAACGCATAATTTTTATTCCAAAATTTGACTACGAGTGCACAGCATGAACAAGAGCGCAATATAAACAGCATTGGTGCAAAACACACGGTACAGTCAGAGGGGAGAGGGTAGGAAGCAAACACAGGATAACAAAGAAAATGTTTTCAATTTCCTGCATAAGTTTTGGAAGAGATCAACATCAGCAAGTTTTGGTCGTTCGCACAGTTTTTTCCGGAGGTGGAATATTATAGCAATTCTTCCATACTTTTGGCCGTCGTCTGCATAGGGTCCGCTCTCTTATTACCAGTTTCCTACACAAATAATTTCTCGGTAAACTCTTGCAATAATTTTCCATTCTTATTCAGTATATTTTAACAGTGATCACCTACTGCTGAAGAGAACCCACTTTGTATTTTCGAACCTATTGCAGAATGAAGTTATTCAATAATCTGCAAAATGAAAGCAAATTTGGGATAGCTACGGGATAAATTGCTCGCATCCAAAATCCACTGACTTTTTTATATTTTCAAAGGAAATGGATGGACGATGATTTCGCACAACTGTGATCAATTTTGTTTGAACATCAGATTTTTTACCTCAACCAGAATTGAAATAATAAAAATTTCGTTCTTTGGTACGTGAGAACAATCATGCGTTGGTTCAACTTAATTTTACAAACAGTACGTACAAAATTGTTTTTCAATATCATTAGGTCGAATGCAACCTACACTGAATCTGATAAAAAACGAGAACTCAACTACAAGTGTTGCAAACTGGGAGTTTAGGTAGGCAAAACCGAGAATTATTGAGGAACGACTAGATTGCTTAGGAGTACGTTTTTGATGCCAGTCTAGAAAACTACACGAAAGCAACGAGATCTTTCCGAGTTGATTCGAGATTCGACATCGCTTATTTGATTCAATCTCGAATCAACTCGAAACAGTCCCGTTATTTTATCGTAGTTTTATAGGCTAGCTTTGAAAAGTACTCTCAAAAACAATCTAGTGATTCCTCGATAATGCTCGGTTTTGCCTCTGGCAACACTTGTAGTTGAGTTCATGTTCTTATCAGATACTAGCACGTTTATATAATCTTATTTTCTCGTACGAGCTGTACTCAAAAGTAAAGTGGCCGAGAAGACCGCCAGAGCGCTGCCCGTGGTCTACCGCCATTCTCTCAAGGGCATGAAAACTTTATGGCTTCAACGGTTGTAGCTCGGAAATGGCTCGAAGACAATTTTTGAAATGTGTGCTTTTGAACCAGAGGCTTTAGCGAATAGTGCGGTAGGGCACACACAAATACCAAGGGTGCGTAACCATTTGGCGCGAAAAACGTTTGTGGCGGTGATATCAAAGAGGAAGCTGCTGCACAATCAGTCCACTTAAGTGTACACCATTTTCCGGAAGTCCTCGCGCTGCAGCGCGTATTGCCGGGCCCAGAACCGACCACCTTAGTATGAAGTACGCGCAGGACTTTTGCCATGAGCCTTTCTATATTTGCAAAACGAGGCAGCTTCTGGAGGTTGTCTATGCAGTTGTGTGGTGATGGCAATTATAGCAGATTAACTCCGGTTGATCGAGGTCAGTTACCTTAGCAGTTTAAATCGCGGAAGTGAGTATTTCCTGAAGTCCTTCAAGACGGTGGTTATTGTTTGAAATCGAGTGATTATAATTGACTTCCTCCGCTGCGCTCATCAAGTGTTGCCGTGTATCGTAGGAACCGATTGTGCATTTAGGAATATCTCGCACTGGCAAAAAGAAAATAATTAGAAGTGGCTTGCTCAATTCTTAGCTGCGGTTCGTTTTGAATGTTGCTTCCGGGGTTCTAAATAATGGAAGTCATGTAACAATCATCGTCCAAGTGGACTTAAGCTAATGATCCGGCGCGAAATCTCCAAGTTCTTGTTTTTCGATTGAAGTAGAATTTGGGGCTAGAACTCTATGCAATTGTTGCTGATACGGGTGTCATTTCTCCGCTATTGCCATGTTGATAATAACCACTATAGACGACCTATGGGACGAAAAATGTTTAGGCTCCGTAATTTGGTTTGACAGTAAAATTCTGTACGCGTATTTGCTCACTAAAACGTTATGAACAATGACGATCGTATTCTTTGGGTATCAGCCATATTGGGCGGGAATAGGTTTCTGTTCGCGACCGTCCAAGATTGGATTGCTTCTAGCACTCAGTCAGGGGATCATACATCTTTCGGGCAGAATGAGGGAGTGAGAAAACGCCTTGAAAATACCCCTGATATGCCAATTCACAGTAGTAAGGCGCAGAAGAAAATATCCAGAATTTCAGAGCTCCTTTATGCTTGAGAGTATCCGGTTAGAAAATTATCTTTAAAAATTAAGTTTTATCGCCCTCCGGGTTACTTTTGCGGAAAATATCTGTCAAATCTACTTCTCTCCTCCACGAGTCCCAATTATAGGCTCAAGAGACCAGTTTTGCCATTCGCATTTGAAATGCAGGAAGCCGGGGATGACGCGATGATATAAAGCTGGAAAATTCTAATCGGAAATTGGCTTAAATAACATATGCAGGATTCTGAGTCAAAACAGGGCGAAATCGGAGTAGAAGAAATTTATGATGCAGATCGTCTAGGAACTAATATTCAGGTGGACGATATGAGAACCAAAAGAAGCTGCACGCGATATCTATTGTGCTACTTTCGGTCACACTATTTTCTGTGGTAAAACATAAAATTAGCACTGACGAAAATTCTATAGACATGTATTGAGCACACTGAGGCCAGTCTGTTGCGTCCGCGCTGAGAAAACGCAAGGTTCTCTGAACTGGGGCGATCCGCCACCAAATCTACGATTTCATTTGAAAAAGGAAGACTCTCGAATGAGCTTCAGTTCATTTATAGGTATGTTATCGCTAACCGAACCCGTTCCAGGATTCTACGGACCCACATAATTATTTGTGCAGCAGGGGACCTAGCCCAAAAAATCCGCAACGCATCGTACTGTTACAGTACTTCCTGATATTCAGGTGTTGTAACGATACGAGGTATGCAAAGATTTCAGTATTATCAAAGTGAGTGTGTGATTGAACGTACTGTCCTCCGCATGTTGGTAGTGGAACAAAAGCTCCTTCTCCATGTGAGTAATTCGTCAGGTCTTACTGGTGGCCAAAGCACGTTGGGTACGAAGGTTTGCAGCATGCTGTAAAGCGGTGTTTGACTCCGGATCAATTTTGTGAAGATTCACTACTAGACAAGGGTGGGGAGTTTGATACAGGGACTTTGAAGCGGCGCTATACTTCTACTCCTTCGCGTGGTTTTACACCACCGCGTATACCTACAGGACGCGACTTGCCCTCTTTCCACGAGGTACACACCGGGTAAATTTTCAGAACAGACGTCATTTTTCATACAATACCTTCTTGCGGTCAGCGAGGGGACGGTGGAGGGGGACACGTAGACTAAATTTCCTCACAAGGTGATGTGCAATAACAAAATTCTAGTCAGGATTGAAACTTCATTCTTAGTATGAATCTCCTCCTTGCATAATTCCCAAGAAGACTCGCATGGATTGCCTCAGATAAGTCTACAGGAATCGACACCTCGGAAAGCGTATGTAACTGGGCGGTGGTTTTCTATTCTAGATTTCTAACTATCGGAAGAGGATACGATGGGCATCTTGCAGTCGAACCAATTGGAGGGCGCACGGGAAAAGTGGCCGGGTCCGTCGCGGTCACGACGACCCGGAATACTAAGGGCCAACAGGAGCAGTAATAACGCAGTGGAGCTTATAATAGTCGGGGAAGCTCTAGAAGGTGGATAGCACTACAGGCCCACTCCGTACTACGCCTGCCCACGCGTGGCCAACGACACCTGTGCTGCTATTCCAGAACGTCAAACTGGGAGACTTTTGGCGTCCCTAGACCCGAACTGGACACCCTCGACAACTTTTTGATACAGGGGACGCTCATTCCCCTGTCTGCTCACCACTCCAGGAAACGTCATTCCACCCGGAAGGCTTGTGATTTGAATGCAGGTTAAGGCCACAGGGCAACCTGCGACGCAAGCAAATTCGGCAGACATCCGCACGGTCGTTCTCATGCCACTACACGACCACTCGGAGACGTTGCTAGATAACGAGTCACAGGTGCCCGACATTCACACTACGGGCGAAGCGAACCGAGTAGCTCACCAGGAAGCTGCAGAAGTTGATATTGTTGCCAGAAGAACTTATAGCGCAATAAAAAACCAGCGACAGCCAGCACCGTTTGTAGCTCAAGAGATGGTTGAGGATCGAGAGGGTTGGGGTTAGGTCTTGAATATCTGCCCTTGCCCCTACATCCTGGGTGACCTCCTACTACCAGCTCATAGGAGAGCTTCGATTGTTTGCAGAAAATCTCACATCTTAATTATAAATAGACAAAAGGCAGCGCAGTAATGTCTAATAACTAAGAGCTTCGATTGTATTGTCTCCTTGTAAACTTCATGATATAAGCTAAGTTATGGGAAAAAAGAACAATGTCCGTGTCGAGATGATGCTACTAGCGCAGGAGAAGGTTGTCTGAGTAAATACAAGGGTAAGTCTTACTATCAGTGGTGCTCTAACAATATGTTAAGTCTCTAGCTGCTCGAAGGCAGCGGAGAGAAGCCACATGTCATACTGAGCGCTTTATTAATTACGAACATTGCAGGAGTACGAAAATAAACAGAAGCCTCTTCGTGAAAAGTATTGTTCGGTTATTTCTGGACGTGACAGAGATATTGTGATCGACACAAGGAGGGTCATTTCCTGGAAATCTTATCGCTAGTTTCTTACTGTTATCTGCGAGACTTTCCGCATAGAGACCATCTGAGAATCTTAAGACGCTATGGGCTGCTCCCTCTATGTGGTCTTGTTACTAACATGCCTCCACCCACATAAACAAACTCCAAGACTATAGGAAAACGAAAAACAACTTTAGATATTAGGCAATAAGGTGATATTGAAAATTATCGATTAAGGAGAAAAAGATATCAATGAGACATTTAATTCAACATATTTGACAATATAAATATGATAAATTAAATCAGAAGGCGAAAATGAAGAAAAAGAGAGCGATGGACACTCACAATACAAACCGAGAAATCCGTTTCACCGACGACATATAACTCAACAACCGAACAAAAACATAATTCCCCTAAATCTCTTGACCTTCAAAACGTACCACCCCGTTCGAGTATTATTATTCAATCATAAGCACAATCCTTTCAACTCTCATATGTTCCCGCAATCGAAGACGATGGAGGGAAGGAGGGCTTGAAAAGATTACGAGTGTCACGTTATTTGTTAGCCGGTCGAGGTCCCACTCTGCAACCGTCGATATGTTGATCGCCCATGGTACAGCAAGGCCACATGAAACGGTCCCAGTGCTGCGGATGGTACCTGGGGATGGGCCCCTCTTGACATCCCGGGTCTTTCAAGTTGCGGCTCCTGCAACACTCCCATTTCATATGGCTTATGAACCCTCGAGAGGGTACCCAGAGCCCGGGGTGGTACCTCACGTCAGGCCGGTCTGCTGGAATTACGGGGCCTGATGGAGTCGAGGGAATGTCTGATGTCGCGAGGCAGGTACGAATGAGGAGGCGAGGGGGAGAGGTGGAGAGCAGTGAAGTAACGTGTCATCTCACCAGGCGGGGCGGGGGGCGTAGGTTGGGGTGGGGGCGGAGGGTGCCCGATGGCAGAGGTGTTGGCGGTGTGTATTCGCAGAGCATCTTCGGTCAGAGGCAATACAACGGCGGCGGAGGATCGCGGCACACTCTCTGGTCTGCGCTCTTCGCACACTTCCTGCGCACTCCACTTGGTCTCGTCTCTACCGCCGCCGTCGCCGATGCTGACGCTCTCTTCAGCTGCAGGGGGAGATGTCTTGCTGTCGTCTAATAGCCAGGTCGGGACACCGCTTTCTCTATATGGAGCCAATATCTCGTACGCACGCACTGCAACATATGGCACCTCACCAGATAACTCTAACCAACTGCACAGCTCACTGGCACTGACACTCAATGCGAAGTGCTGCCCCTGTATCTCATGCACAAACACAAATTCAATCAACTCTTCCAGTTCACCCGCACGCTCGATGGTCCGGCGCAGTAGAGTGATCACGTCCGTTCCAGTTAACTGGTGTAATGGTTTTACAGTTGGAATTTCTGCGATGTCTGCGAAAACGAAGAAATAATAACAAGTAAGGCGCGAGGATATTCGAAATTTATAGTGCCATAATCACGGCCTACACCCAACACAAACGGTGATATTTCGACAAACCTAATCACCTTTCGTTGTGGGAGTCGCCAAGGATACAGTAGTGGATTCAGATATTTTGAATTCCTCGTGCTTGTCTAAAATGCCGTCTTCTAAATTTTTATTCTTCTTATCGAGGTCCATTCGTTCTAACTCTTCACGAATTGTGGTTGAGGATGACTTGGTTCTGTGCCTGTTTCCTTCTACATGGTACAGTGTATATCAATGAGTAAGCAACTGAAAGTGTTGGTACATAAGACAAATTGTTACCAAATGTGGCCGAGGCAGACACCCTTCGATTAATATCTGTTATTCGCTGTGATACAAATCCGCCATCACGAATGTTACCAACAAAACATTGCTCAGGAACCCCGTTAGATTTAAAGTTAATAATATGCTTTAAAAAAGATTTCGCTTTTGGTTTTATATCAACGCCACATTCCTGAATGTCGGATAATTCTTCACAAGAAGATAATGTTAATCCGTCTATCTTTCTTTCGCGAAATATCTCAACGAAAATAGACATATTCGCCCATAGAAGCAAATTGCTCACTTCATCAATTGTAAGACTACTCAACTCCCTAATTCCCAGGCTATTATTGATTTTGTCGTCATTTTTCTTTACTTCGCTCTCGTTACTATTAAGAAGTTTCTTTTCCAAGGTTAAACCGCACATCGAGCATCGCTCTTCCAGCAAAACAATACATTCTTGACAGAATGAATGACCACAAGGAAAAAATTTCACCTCACAGTCTTGAATAGGGCTATAACATACAAGACATTCAGTGGTCATGATAACAATAATCCCAATAAAATAGTAGGAGCGAATTGAAATTATGTGGAGTCTAAGTGTCACGTTGAAATTTGCGGGAATTTAATAAGTTTTTGATTTTGCTTGTGTATAAAAAGTATGTCCGAAAGCACTATTCTTGAATGCCCGATATGCTTTGAAGACTACAGCTCCCCAAGTAATGCTCCTGTATCATTCCCGTGCGGGCATTCCTGCTGTATAAAATGCGCGACCTCTATTTTTTCACGGCCTCATTCATCGAGGTTGTGTCATCAATGCCGGAACCACATCCCTGATGACACAAAGCTATCTATAAATTATGCATTACGGGATATTGCCGTGGAACGAGCCTCTATTGCAGCTGCTAGTGAGGCTAAGACTGATGCTTCTAAGTTCGATGAAACAAAATCAGTGAGTGAGAGTGTTAGCACAATAAATATTGGTACGAACTCAATTATTCCATTGCAAGACCTGTCAGTCGAAGATGTCGCGAATTTAATGAGACATTTGAATGTACCCTCTGGCGACATAGAAAACCTGAAATCGAAGCAAGTCACCGGATGCGATCTGGAACAATGTGATAGTCCCGATGATATCAAAGAATGTGGCATATCATTATCTATCAAAGCGAAATCAGTGTACAAGGCTATTTCCGGTTTTAAGGTGTCCGGGGTCCCAATAAATTTCTTGAGTTGTTCGACTTCCGAAGATAAACCTACGCATTCTCGCAATTCCTCTGCTATAGAGAGCAGGAGATTGTCTTCCGCTATTTCCTCTTATTCTGGTACAGAGATTACGGCGTCCGAATCTTCTCTTTTGTCTGCCAATATTTCCTCCAATTTTGTGAAGGAAGTTGCGGAGTCCAAATCGACTTTACCTCTTGCTCCACCAGTCTTACCACCCACTCAGAATCAGAATGCTCACGTAGGAGCACTTGTCTCTTATCATCCTGGGAAATATGCAAAAGCGAGTGGTATTTTCTCGAGTTCCTTCAAATGGGAATGTTGTCAGGCCAAGGAGCGCACAGCTCCAGGATGCAAATCCGGTCCCTACATTCGCTATCATCCGAAGGAATGGGATGGGCTGATGTGGCGATGTTGCGTGGAAGATAACCGTGCTATTGACGGTTGTCAAGTAAAGAAATAATAAACTAGCAGCTGCAGCTGATCTATCCAATTGTATTCAAGGTTGCAGCGCATCATCCGATTTAGGTGAATTGTGTTTGTAGGCGACGTGAACACTCCATTTAGAGCCTTTATTGGAACTTATTGATATACGATTTGATGTGAGATGAATTGAGTTGGTTTTCATAGATACCTAAAGTTTAACTGTTTTACTTGTGCGAACCGAATTCTTCTGCATTCAGTGTTAAGGCTAATGTACCGTTCTTGATTCTGAACGCAATGTCACTAGTAATCTACGAGGAGAAACGGCATCGATTCGCTCGCAGATCGGTGCACCTACTTTTGCAAGAACCATATGAAAATACATAAGTAGCTAAAAAACGCTCTAACCGACTATAGTGGTACCATCTTAAGTCCACCAGCACTACTATCAAAAAATACCCAGCTGTAGTCGGAGTGGCTTTGGGTGGACCAGCTATAGCTGGATTTCGAATTATAAATCCCCAGCTATAGTAGGTTGACTGTAGATCATCGGTGCACCAAGAAAATCCGTCTGCTGCAGATAATCCATTTGTACCTAAAAATCAAAATTTAGATTTCCGTAGTAGATGCATCTGGTTTGATTTTTAAAAATCATCTAGTCACCATAAATATCTTGCTGACCAGAAAAATACATATAACGAAAATGCCTTTAGATAGCCTCCTGACAGATATTTTCCATGTATTCCCCATATTTTTTAATAAAATTATTCCACATATATCAGGTAATTTATGAATCTATATCATCCATTTAAACGAAGCTAATTTTGTCTTCCGTTAGCCAAAGGAACAA
>VKHC01000525.1:0-11341 GCA_015143735.1 Synura sp. LO234KE | reverse complement strand
GCCAAGGGCCCAGTCTCGGAGAGGAGAGCGATAGCCCCCGCCTCCGCCGCCGTCAGGATCCCAGAGGGAATTGAAATCCCCACCACAGATGGAGTGGTGTCCCGGTGTGGAGACGTGGCGCTGCACCCAGTGTTGGATGGTGTCTCTGGCATAGTCGAGGGGAGTTTCCGGAGAGCCCTGGGAGTGTAGGTACTGAGAGAGTCTATGATAGAGCCCGCGACGGAGAGGGGCAGAGAGGTCAGGCAGGTTTTGGTCGAGTGTGGAACTCGCCGGTGGGAAGGGCCAGTACGTGGCCAAGACTTGGAGACGCCCCCCAGGGAAGGCCAGGATGGCTTCATCAACCACGCTGAGACGGGACGGATCGGATTTGTAGTGGACGAGTTGAGGACCCCACCTGTTGTTGAGAACGATGGCGTTGCCCCCAACTTTGATGGAAAGTCGGGGATCCCCCGTCTTTGGCGAAACAGGGGTGGAGACCAGGCACTCGGCACGAGGGCCCAGTTGCGCCCGGGCTTCACGACGTAGAAAAGGGACACGTGCTGTGGGGACTCGGACATCAATGAGGATCATGCAGTCCACGGCTTCGATGGCCATGAATAGCAAGAGTTCGGCGAACTTGAACCCATCGAGGCCGTTCACGTTGAAGTAGACCAGGCGGAACTCATCGGGGAGGGGGGGAGCTACAGGAGGGTGGACAGGAAAGGAATCAGGCACCACTCGCAGAAACCGAGTGAGAGCGTCAGAACCAAAAGCCGCACGGTCTACCGGGGGGGTGGACGCATCCGGCAGTGGAGGGTAATAAGGGACAAGCGAGGGCAGTGACAGGGCTGCCCCTGTAGGGGAAGCCGGAAGAGGGAAAATGGTACCATGCACTTGGTGGTGGGCATCCATTAGGGTGAGGTAAGGGTTCCTCACCATGCGCGTTTGAGAAGGGTACTAGGATTGGCTACCTGATACCAGGTCTCAGAGTTGCTCGGGAGGTCTATCACGCGGAGAGGACCAGAGTACGCGCCCGCCATGATATAGTAGAGCACAGGCTGAAGTCGGGGAGTCGAGCAGCGCTGAAATATCTCCAAGAGGGAGGGGGTGTACGGGAGGCGGAGACCAGAAATCAGAGAGAGGGAGCGGGTATCCCGATAGGCATCAAGATTGGTGTGAATGGTGTGAAGACTAACGCGGTGAGCCGGATAGCAATCTGCCCGGTTCCAGGCAAAAAGCAGGTACGCTTCTGCCCGCTGCCAGAAAGTCAGAACTGTGTCCGAACCGGAGTTGAAAGAGCCCAGGATGGCAGAGATGACAGAAAAGGGCCCCGAGGTGCTGAGCAAAGGCTGAAGGCCATGGCGCAACAATCCTGGTGCCCCAGGGAAGAGTTTGGTGTGCCATTCGGGACTGGTCCACTTCCGCGCCGAGGCGGACGGCCAGATGCCGATTGGAGCACAGCGTGTCTGATCAATGGGGAGGATCAGCGGCTGAGGAGGAAATCGTCGTTGATACGGGGTTCCACCCTCCGGAGGCGAGGAGGGAAGATCCACATCAGGCGGGGTCTGAGAGAGAGGGAAATCCGCAAGCGTGAGGGGCCTCCCGGGCAGGTGAAGGAGGCTCGTAGGGAGAACGTGCTGAACAGAGTCCGTAGTGAGGTCAATGAGGAGCGGAGAGGCATAGTCCGAGGAGGCGGATGTGTCCATCGGAGATGGAGACGGGGCCGGGATGGTCGGCGGTGGTCGATCCCTGTGAAGAACAAGAACCTCAGGGGGCACAGACGAGCGTAAGCGAGATGTGATGCGGGTGAAGGAACCCTGGTCAACCTGCGCCGGAAGGGGTTGCGCCGCAAGTTCCTCCAACAATGCCTGTAGCGCCCAATCGATGCCTAGCCCTTCCAAGTGTTAGAATTACAGGACCAAGCACGCGCAATATGTCTACTGGTGCAGTGGTCAAAGTGCCTCAGAACGTCACGTTGCCGGAGTGGGAGTGGCAGGAGAGGTCCGAGGAGGTGGGCATCGCCTCCGTCTTCGATCAGGTAACCGTCCCTCGCGTTTGTCTACTGTAGGGTTCTCGGGGTCGTGTTTAATGCTTCGCGACTAGGGATCAGTTTCGTCGACAATCCCATGTATCCCTTTTCTGTGTCTGCGGCCACAGACCTGCATGTGTGTTTGTACCAGCCGGACCAACGGTGGGCGGTGGGTCGAGTAGATGAAGATCCACGGGATGTGTCCGTGGCGAAGTACCTCTCCCGCGAGGACAGGTTAAGCGCGTGTATGCGGTATTCCCGTGGTATTGGATTTGTGGTTCTTCGTCTAGAAGGCTTGTCGAAACGCGCCAGGTCCTTTGATCTGCGTCTATTCGAAGGGACCAGTGAGGGCATCCAGTTTTACAACCTTTCTAGCGCGGTTGTGAAGCTCATACCAGGCTCCTACGTCCTGATACCGTTCACAGATAAGCGTTACCATACACCAGTAGAGTATGTACTAGTGTGTCGGTACCGGACCGGATCGTTGGATTTCGAATTGGATGATATTCTAGACCAGACATCGATAAAGGCACAGAATAAGAAGGAGAAGGACAGAAAACGCAGCGAGGCCAGAGCAGCGATGAAGATGGAGACTCCTGGGCAACTTCTTAAGCAATTGTCGGAGTTGGATACTCGCCCCGGCACAGCCGTGTCCGACACCCATGCGACCGCTACAGAAGTCGAGTCAAAGTCAAAGGTGTCCACTCCCCCATCGATGCCTAGCCCTTCCAAGAGAATTACAGGACCAAGCACGTTGACAGCGGGCCGCAATATGTCTACTGGTGCAGTGGTCAAAGTGCCTCAGAACGTCACGTTGCCGGAGTGGGAGTGGCAGGAGAGGTCCGAGGAGGTGGGCATCGCCTCCGTCTTCGATCAGGTAACCGTCCCTCGCGTTTGTCTACTGTAGGGTTCTCGGGGTCGTGTTTAATGCTTCGCGACTAGTATTGCCCCGTCCGCACCTACTGTTCTCTCATCAGTTTCACTCTCCTGCTGTGTCAGGTGGCCGACTTGGCGAAGTACATCCGTCAGATACACCAAGAGGTGAGGGCTCTAGAAGATTCGATGACCAGTCGACCAAGAAACATGTTCGCGGACACGGACAGCTTCAACACATCTTCAAAATCTCCCACGTTGCGGCCGACGCCAAGTCACGCGAGCGTACAGAGGAAACCGTCAGTTAGAAGCATAAGTGGCAAATCGGGGGGAAGCACTAGATCAGTCGTCTCGTCCCTACATAGTAAAGGTCCTAAACACTAGTGAGTTACTATTCTTGTTATGGTAATTTAAATTATTCACAGTCGCGGATTTATTTCTTGTGTATAGGCAAGTTAAGTTTCTCCTCCAGCTAGTAACGAGGGAGAAGTGAAGTCCCAAGGCTGGTATAAGATCGTACCAACTAGTAAGTGCTAAATTTGAAACAATCAATCGCACATTCGGATGAAACATGTTAACTTCCAATCCATAAGCTAAAAATAGTATGGACGGCGGTTCTTGGTGAGCTCGACAAAAATTTTACAGCGGTCACCACTCAAGCGGACTACCACTATGAACATAGTGATGATAATAACAACCACTAACTGAGGAATCATGCCGCTAACGAGGGGAAGCTAGCGCGGCCCCCCTCTTCCTCGCTATCTGCATCGTTGTCGCCTACCCATCAGCACCATTCCTGCCTTCGTCCTCCTCTTTGTGTGCAGTTAACCACGTCGAGACGTGAGTAATGGTCTCATCCTGTTACTAACGAGTTGCTCTCTATCATTTGATTTTGATTTTGTTTTAAATTGTTACTTTACGAGCGACCAATTTTCCGGCTTTCTTGTCTTTTCATCTACATAATTGAAATTCTATATTTTAGTCGTGAAAGAATTTAAACAAGTACAAATCCTACATGATATTTTTTTACTCCCTGTGTTCTTCAAATGTTTTCCACGCACGACGCCCTTTTGCTTCAGCTTTATTACTAGTAATGTTTATGCTGTTCTTGCACTTTAGTAACAGGGGGCAGCAAGTCACGATCGTGTGTCAGGAGTAACTGAGTGAGTGACTGAGTCATAACAAAATATAAATCTTCTAAGTCAGTTTAACTCCTCACAGCAGTCGCAAAGGCGAGGTTTTGGTGAGAAAAAAATTCAACCACAAAATTTCGATTTAATTTAGCTTAACCATAAGTGCGCCTAAGCGTAATCTAAGAGGTCAAGTCTAAACAGTGAATCTTAAAGCACAATTGCTATGGGGGAACCACACTTTCTACATTAAGTTAATTAAAAGCAATAAAATCACGGCTCCGGATGCGACAATACGGGTCACCAGGCGTGACAAGTGAAGAAAACGGAACTAAGAAACTGAAACTACTCCTACCGGGCTATATCTCCACTCTGGATGGTAGCTCTCTGGACCAATCGAAATTCTAGAACACTTCTTCACTGCGAAGGCGAGCAGACCCAACGTGGCAAGGAGCGCCAATGACGCGCCCATGTAGGCGGGTAGCCTATGGGCGTAAGTGATATCCGAGGAGTAGTCTACCTCGTCCTCTACACTTCCGTCCAGACTCTCGCCCCTACTGCTGTCCGTCGACGAGCCGATCCCAACAGCGATACTACTTCTGCTCTTTTCGACCGGGTCCGCACGGGCGGATGGAGCAGTTGAAGTGCGTGACTCGAGAGCGACATGAGACAGGGGGCGAGTTGCTGGAACCAATCGACCCCTCTGCAGTTGCAGGACCTCCTGCCTGGCGCTTCTGTCCTCCCTATAATAGGACTGATTCCAAAATATGCACTGTGGCGAGTATCCCAAGACGCGCATATGACCCCTGTCACCGACGTGGACCAAGACGGGATCGGAGGGCCAGAGAAGTCTCCCGCGAACCTCCTTACCAACGTGGTTCACAACTCGCCAATTGGGTTCACTTCTTGCCTTGACTAAATGAGAGCGGGGGGAGCCTTGAGGGTATCCTTGGTTCATGTCACTCCACGACTGGTCTACCATCGCCCACGCCACCAACATATGGTACCCCGGAGGCAGCGCTTCACCTTTAGCATGATGATTGTTATTGCTCCGGTCCATACCTTCTTGACGAGGAGTATCACCTGTATCAAAAGCGTCGTATCCGCCATCACGCGAAGTTCTTGTTAAATTGAACGTCCGCGCCTGTACTTCCGCAGAGAACACGTCGGCCGAGGTAGGACGCATTGGGTCACTCCAGCCCCAACGTGCGCTCCCCGACTTCACATCCCGAGCGGCACCATGGAATGTACCAGACGACATCGTGCTAGAGTATTTACTAGTCAACCCCCGACCCACACGTCGCCTGGCCCGCCACGTGGACGCTCGTCTGCTCTGTCGCATCGTCTTTCTCAACTTCCACCTCTCCGCCTGTCGCTCCGCCATTCCTTTTCTATGCAAATTGCCTCCTCCCATTAGACTATGCGAGCTCACCAAGCTTTGGATTGTCTCCCTTGTACCTCCTATGTGTCGTCCATAGTCCTCCAATTGTTCTCGAATTGCACTTCGGTTGAAACTGAGGGCTCTGGACAAGCGGTCTCGAAATAAAACCGTTTGTTCCGGCACTGGAATCCAGCTCAACCACGTGGCGTCCACACGCACCGCCCCTCCCACATACCAAGTCACGGAGAATTGTCCGGTTGGACTATGTAAGGAGCGGACGTCGTCTGCTGGACCTGTGTCATGGGCATTAGACTGTGTCCCGTCGTCGAGAATCACGGACGGTGTCACGCTTTGGATACACACGTAGGGCTCTACGACGTCCACCGCCAACAGTCCCAGTCGGACATTACGTGGCACGTGTCCGTTACACCTCGATTTGTCGCTTAAGATCTAAGTCCCAAGACATGACAAACGGCACAACAGCATGAAATGAGATAGAAGTTGGTTGAGTGGTAGAGGAGCTTGGCTCACGGTTCACTGGGTCCGTCCTTCCCCCCCCAACCACTCAAGAATGGAGACATATGACTGGCCCACTCCCCTCTACCTACCTGACACGGTCCTCCCAGAGCGTCATCTTTGGGCTTCTTGTCATCGGAGGTCTCTACAAGGAACACCAGCGCAGCGTTTGTACCGGTTCCAGTGCTATTGTCCCTGTCAGCTTTAGCGTTGATATCGACCGTGTTGTCGCATTTCCTCATTGGTCCACTGTCCCAACCGGCGGCATAGGCCCAATCCTGACGACATGCCAAGTTGGAAACATGAGCGATACAAAAAATATCGAAAATGTCGGGCGTTGAAAAATCTATAGAGTAAGAGGATACCTCGAGGCCGCCGTCAACTGGATAGACAACAGAGTTCATTTTCCCGACAGGATACAGTTTATGTGGCCCGGGCCCTTCTGCGGGCGTCGCGCTGCCAGCGAATGCCACTAACCTCGCTCCTATCTCGTTATGGGCGTTGTTATCCGGGGAATTATCTTTAGGAGACACATGGTTAAGCGATCCCCACTCGTAAGCAACCGCTTCCATTCCGGCGTGGAAAGTAACGAGGATCTGATCATCATGCATGATAAAACAACAGTTGTTTTCGAGTAGACTTTATGATATTGATGCATGCTTCCTATTCACGAAATGCACATGAAAAATATCGAGTAAAATGCGTGTGAGGTTTAGCAAAGAGTGCAGTATACTCGCACTATATATATAGAGGTACAATTGTGAGTCCAAATATAAACACGATCATTCTAAAATACGATTTCATCTAGATACATTTATTCAAAACCAGATGCAATAGTATACAGGCGATTTTCAAGGATAAAAGTATACCTGGAAGATATTTTGTCGAAATGCAGCTTGTAGCACTTTAGCAGTAGCTGATTGAAGGCAATTCTCATTATGTCGCATGTAAGGAAAATCTCGGTTCGGATCGATTCCTAGACATTGACATTATGCAAATATATCAAAGGAATCTGTAGTGGTGCAATATCCACCTGCGTCTGTTCGGATATTAGTCAGGTGACCTAAACAATTCGTTGTTGGGATAATAAAGGTATCACGAGAGAGGGCAAGGAAAATAAGCCAAGTTTTCTCGGAGTCGCTTAAGTTGAATATTTCTATTTGAGTACAGCTCTCTTTGTTTCCGCTGATGATACATTGTGGAACCCAAGAGAGAAGTTGAGCAATTAATAATGAAGATAGTGGACCCTACGAAAAAGAAGTAATAAATAACAAGGCACAGTTCACAATAGCCGTAAATACTCAACAACTCTCTCATCGCCGTGGATTTCACCACTTAGTAATAATTGAGGCCGAAAACTTCTAGGATAAATAGTCCTGAAATCTGTCGCACGAATAATGGTCGGGGAGCATTTTTTCACACCCTGTTAAGGACATTCAGCAAATGCATAAATAATTTAAATTTAGTAAATAAATTTTAACCTCGTTGGATTGCTGAATTCCCCAAAGATCATACGCATTCTGAACTAAAACGAAGTCTTTATTAATGCCTAATTTGATAGATGACTCCAAAATAGCATCATACGATAGATCTGTGAACCTCGTCCTTGCCAAGGATATTTCGAGAAGCAATATTAAACTTAATCTTGTCGAATAGTGCATAAATCAGTAATACTAGAAAGCATAAAACGGAGAACTCAGTCCAACATTACAGTTTTCACCGCGATAAAGAAAAAAAAACTGCGATACTTCTTCTCGAATTGTGCGTGTCGGCCATGCTAATCTTCTCTGTATCGTTCCAATTTTAACTGATGCCCCGAAGGGCAACATACCTAATTGTTTTATATATATAAAGGTAAAAACTGCTAGGTTCAATTCCCCCTTGCGATCACATTTTTTCGCAAATTTATATTTATTGTGTCTTTTAGCCGGAAAGATGACCTGCAGACTTTTGAGAAAATCGAATAGTTAAGTTAAAATCTGTGGACTTGATATTTGTGGTAATTCTTAATTTACCTTAGTTGCCCAAAATTTTAGGCGTAAAAAACAACTGTTGTCACGTGTCAGTTAGTGCACGAAACAGTTTCATTTTGATTTAATTTGCTTTTCTTTATCGTGGATAATATGCCTCTTGTCCAGCATAGAGAAGACTTGTCTGAGCTTATTCTGATAGCAGCAAAGCTAAAAATGAAGATGCAGAAGAATAAAAAGAAAATATTGCGCACCGAGAAAGCATCTATTCATTCGAAAGAAAATTCCATCCATGAAAAAAATGTATCTGCCTCATTTATTTGGAAAGTTTCTGCTCTATTCAAAAACTTTGTGGAGCATGAAATCTACAAATTTTTTAGTCTCATGGCTTTTGTAATTGCATTCTTCGATCTTACTTATAGAATGCAAGGATTTGAGTACGGTGTTTTGGATTGGGAAGTAGCTGTTTCAGTACTGGATTTCTTTGTAAATATATACTTCATATGCGGAGGAATTTTCTATTTATTGTCGTTTTACGTTTCGGTTAACATAGAATACGAAACCATGCCTAAAAATTTTATATTGAGGGCATATACTTATTTGAGATTATCCGGACTAGTGCCAATAATCATCGGTATATTCTGTTCTTTATGAACGAATTCTTCTTAATCGATGATTTTATGTTCTCAGGTTCATGCTGCTTGGCGTACTCCGGAAAATCTTTCAAAACCTTCAGAAATGACGACTTTTCCAAACTATTATTTTTTGCCCGGTTCTTGCTCATGTCTCCAATATTGTTTGTCCAGTTTCCCAGGGTGGATGTTTTGATGGTGAGATTTATTATCTTGATATTTTTTATGTGAAGTCTGCTCAGACCTCGTCTTTATATCATTTTACTTGTAAATTATAATACTTACTTCAAAACTGAAAAATATTCTATTTACTTTACGCTTCCTATAGTTATTCTCTTTGTGGATATGCATCTTCTTATTCACTGTTCCTTTTTTCCTTAACAACAGAGCGCCATCACGTATGGCACCCGACCCGTATTTGTAACATGCTGCCTTCTATTGCTCTTGAACTTCGTCTATGGCGCAATCGGATTTTCGTTCTTCAAGGAAAACGACCCTTACCACTTTGGAACTCTCAACCTCAGTATGTGGACTCTATTCGAGATATTTACTCTCAATGTAAAAACACCTGAAACACTTCTCATTTACTCCTATTTCTTACTTACAAAGTCTTCCATTTTATATTTCATAGAACTGGTCGGATACAATGTATCTCAATATACACGGGTGCGACAAATACCCAACATTATACACCACTGGAAACCAATCGGAGTACGTCACTATCCACGGAGCGGTTATGTATCTCCCCATCTGCTACGACCCGCGTCCACAACCCATCATCGCCAATATGGTGTTTATCAGCTACGTTGTTCTGAGCAACTTCATTTTGCTCAGTCTCACCGTCGCTTCGGTGACCACGGGAATTAAGAACCGTCTCGCACAGCTGAAGCACGACATGGCCCGGGAGGACGCGGCAAATTTGGCTCTGCAGGGCGGGAAGGAGGAACGGTCTGGGAGGGTATCGAATCAGAACAAGGGGAGATATGGCCTGGGACTGGGACTTGGATTGAAAGTCTTTGCCAGCAGGAGGAGGCGGTCCAACCCCGGGAGTACAGTTCTTCCTCAACCCAACTCGTCCGTCAGGAGAACCGGAGACCTCGCTCGCAAACTGTCTACGATCGGAACGTATGTACCTCCGACGGACCAAGGGTCTGAATACCTCTCATTAGAAACCAAACAGTTTATTGAAAATCTGCACTTGCAAGATACGTCCACCTTCTCTCCCCCAGGATATCCCTCCGCCTCATCGCCTTCCAGCAAACAATCGGCAGGTCTAAAGGAAAAAATATTGCTGCGGTCATTGCTCATGCGCGTGTGGCGAGATGTCAAAGACGCGAGCGGGGGAGGGATTCTCAAATCCGAGGACTCTATCGGCACCACCTCCAATGGATATCATTTGCTCTACACCACATTCGCACTGCAACGTATGTTGGCGGCGTGGCCGTACAAAACTGCTGTGTTCTTGCTTCTGCTCGCCGCTGCTTCTCTGGATGTGTTTGTGATTCAAGAAGGCTACTTAGAACCGATCTGGGTGGTGGGAGCCTCCATCTGTCTGCAGGGACTCTTGACGCTCGATTTGGCTCTCCACGCAGTGAGTAGGTATCCGTTAGTATCGGAGTACCTGGCAAATAAGTGGGTCCTTCTCGATTGGTGCCTGATGGTCGCCATATGGCTCGTGACGGGCTACTATTGGGAGTACAGCATTGGTGAGCATCCTATATACGACCGCGTCCTCCCCTACCCTCAATTCAGTCGATGGCCTCCGCTCGTGGACCCGCACTCTCCACCAATTATCCCCTTCCTGTGAAACCCCTTGAAAAAGGTCCTCCAACCTGCTTTCCCCTAACTCTCCTGTCCCTGTCCATGTCCATGTCCCCACCTCGCCCCACAGGTCTCCTAAGAGTGCTCAGCGTGCTTCGTATATTCAGAATCATGACCGCGATCTCAGACCTCAACGTTATGTTTCAGTCCATCTCCTCCTCCGTGTCCGCGCTCTACTACGTTATGGTCCTTCTGCTGCTCTACCTCTACATCTTCGCGGTCCTGGGCGTATTCCTCTTCTCTAGAAACGATAAAGTACACTTTGGAAGCTTGGGTGTGGCCCTTCGCACGCTATTCCAGGTAGTGATCTACCGCACCCCCTCCCCTCCCAACTCCCTCCCCAGTCCCTCCACAAGCGATATCCATCATATTCTTTTGCAATCCTCATTCATCAACCCACGTTGTTGTGAATGGACAGTTTCTCACGTTGGACAATTGGAAAGACATCGCTCGGTCGAACATGTACGGCTGTGACCTGATTGGATACTCTGGAAGCAGCGCGTACGACCTGACGTGTGATGAGCCACGGGCGCTCGGATACTACGCGTCTCTGTACTTTCTAGTGTACATCATATTTGGGATAACCGTCCTATTGAATCTGTTTGTCGGTGTGATTATAACGGCCATGGAGTTGTTGAAGCAGACGGTGCAGGAAGAGGAGGAGGTCTGGGCGAAGGTTCGAGTCGCGCAGAAGAAATTTCGAATTTCAGATTCTACTGTGGGCATACTGCTCAATGTGTTTGAAATTCTGGATAAAGGACGCAATGGCAAGCTGATGGTGAGTACAATATAGGGTTTGGGAGGTAGCAGTAGCAATGGGTAGACTTTATTGTAGTCCGTATACTTATATCCTGCTTCCAAAACACGTCTTTAATATGACGTATGTGTCTCTCCATTGAATGAACCACACGTTAACATTCCCCGCTCTGTTCCCTCAGCTCAATGAGTTGCGGCCAGTGCTCGAGCTGGTGTCTATGTCACTGCAGGACCAATGCGCCGTCTATATGAAG
>VKHC01000523.1:0-11371 GCA_015143735.1 Synura sp. LO234KE | reverse complement strand
ACTATTATAAATACTAATCTCAAGAATATAATACCTCCGTGGTACGAGCATCATAATTTAGGAACCGAAGTCAAGCTCTGATAGAAGTCTTTAAGAGCCTTCCCTGACACTAAAATCGCCTTGCCCGCCTTATTTTTCTCCCTCCCACTCCTGTTTCCCAGCACATGATTAGAGCTTCGTGGATCTTCTTCGGTTGAGGTTGTTCTGTGGTCTTGAATGTGCCCCTCTCCCAGAGTGGTCGCCAGAAGTGCGAACGATATTGACGTAGAAAGAGAGGAGGAAACACGTGAGGCATTATCGACATTGCTTCTACTGGGGAATGAGCTGGTCGAGGAGTGATCCGTTGGATGGACTCTGGCCTCACTGAAGGGCACCCTTTCCTTAGTGGGAGGAGAATTGAGAGACTTTGTCACAGGTGGAGACACCGCTTGCCGAAAACTATTCGGAAATAACGAGGACGATTGCGGGGAACGTTCCGCGCTTGTATGCGCATCGAAGTTCAGATTGTGACTCGGATTATGATTGTAATTGTGAGTGAGGTGAAGGTGCGCGGGCGAGGTGGGCGAGGAGCTGGGCGATACATATCCATGGGCAACATTTGGCACAGGTTTGTTTGGAGAGGAGTATACGGAGGTAGGGCGGGAATCTGGGGTGAGGCGTCCAGGGGCAGGAAGTACGTAGGGCAGCGACCTTTGTCGACGGTCTTGCATATTGGTCGCGGAGTTGTGAAGGAGCGATGAGTGCGAGGAAGACGAGCTCAGTGGGGAGTGTCCTCGAGGGGCTGACGGAGACGATATCGGAGGCAATGTGTGTCCGCGTCCTGGCTTCAGTTGGGAAAAAGAGGAGAGGGAAGAAGCAGAGGCGGTGGCGGTGGACGCGCGTGAATCCTCATGGGTTCTGCCTACAGTGGACCTCCATGGTTGATTCTGCAACTGCAAGTACCTTGCGAGTGCGTCCATTTCTTCTCTGGTCAATCGAATTCGACTCCAGTCTCTCAGCATCTCTCTCATAGACTCCTGCAGATACATTTCATCTGATATTCCATTTAGCTGAATGCCCTGCCCCAACGCGTGCTTCAATTTCACAACTGCCTTTTCATATAATGCTACGAATTCCAAATTCAGCGACTGGCCGTCATCATTAAATATATTACCACTGCCTTTCGACCCTGGCCTACTCGACTTCCTCTCTTTAATATCAGGGGCATTGTACAAGAAATCGAAGTTCAACACATCAGGCTCCAGATTTATACTCGAGGAGCGACTCGAGCGGTTGGATTCGAAGGGACTGACGCTATTCGATGACTTCGGTGCTTCATTCGCCTTCGTGGCCATACTTTGCCGTCTTTCTTTGATACGCTTTACTTTCATGTCACGGTTCGACTTGGCTTCTGCGACAACGCGATACCAAACGCTGGAAAGCTCGGAGCGATCAATCAACCCTGATTCTGCACATACGCGTCACCGACAGGGTAATGAGGATGTTGAAGTTGGGACTACGTATCAGAAGGCGTAGGAATGCCTGCATACCGCTGGCAAGTACCGATAGTGAAAAAAAGTTGCACACTACAAAGTTTATATTAAAAAAAAAGCATGAATTTCAACATGGCTTCAAACCAAACGAATACAAACGAAGGTTTCAGAGCGTTTATATGATGGGAAGTTACTTACTATCTTTATCGAACACATCCATCAGTGCGGATGCCTCAAGTTCTGACAAAGATATCCCAAAGATGCGCTTAAGTTCCCTAGAAATTATGAGGCAGCGAGATTCAGGGTGATAAGTTTGAATAGTTAGAACGCCTCTCCATTACTTATATATCTCTTACGCTTTCAAATCATTCACAGTCATGTTATTCTTGCCAAAATTTTCAACAGATACGTCTGCTCGATACTCTATTTTCATTCTGAGACCATGCACCAGTTTCGCCAACGCATTTTGAAGAGCTTTTTCTCGAGCATTTGCATGAACTCGAACGCGCACGAGTCCAATAATACGAGCTTTCGCTTGGAATCTCCCCAGTAATCCTTTTTTCCTGCTTTGTTTTAACTCATGACGAACCGATTCAAGATATTTCAAGAACTGTAAAAGAAAACCTCCATATTGAAATTTCCCGTTCTTTCCACGGTGATTAGATAATATTTGATTGATCTGATAGTCTGTGACACTCAACTCCAGAACATCTCTTAAAATATCCTTTAATTTCACCGAATTGGGATAGTATATATTCTCCACCTTATCCCATTCAATTTTACTAAATTTTGCTTCCCATTCGGCAGATCTCTTGCGGGCCAGTTCACGTGCCAAAGCCGCAATTATAGTTTCACATTCACTTTCGATTCGTTTGTTATTAAATAAAGCCTCTATCTTTGGACGGCTTTCAATATGCTTCAAAGATGAGATGAGGAAATTCGCGTGCAAAAGTCTATCTTTTGTAGCTTTTTCGGGGTCGATGATGACAACATCCTTATCTTTTGCATGCTTTGCGAATAACGATTCCGACGAAAATACTCTATCTCTAGTCTTAAAACTTACGGGCGTTCGGACCTTCTCCGTCATGGAAGAACTGCAATCGTTATGTACCTTTAACCGTTACTTAAACTCATCAACAAACTACTCCATGTTCCCTGCCAACATTGTTAATATTTTTATCGGTATATTCTCTTGTTCTTATTGTCTAAGTTACCCACCAGAGTTCAAATATGGAGTCCTGAAAGCTTATAATATGATGAATCACGGGGAAATTCACGAATCTCCTGCTAGAGTAAAATATATTCCATATATAGGAATATACGATTCTTTAGCTCATCTAAAAGAACGTTATCGCAACAAACGAACTTGTCCAGTACATGAATATTCTCAGCATCAAATTATATCAAATCTGCGGAGAGCCCTGAAAGTATTCCTTATAGGTGTGGGTTGTGATTCACGACGAGGTTGGGTTAGGGCATTCGAAAGCTGGTTGATTTGCTCCAAATATCTAGATGGATTACAAAATGATTTCGAAAATATGCATGATGATTTGGAAGAATCCCAGTATACAGGATTCATTGGGGACTTGGCAGCGCTCGAGAATATGAATATTATAAAAGCTAATAAAGTTGCTTCGAAATTTCGCAACGTAGCTTTTATGGCAAAACTTAGATTAAGTAGATTTCGTGGTAAATTAATAGAATTATCTGCAAATCTTAATACAGTTTTTGGAGAGGAATCAAGTCAGGTTGATTTTCCATACCAAGACACTTCTCTCAAAGTTATCGCCAGCATAAGAACGGATACCATAACTTTTTCCCTATTGCCTAACCGCAATTTGTATAAAGTCTCGATATTAAATACTTATGCTGCTAAACTGAAACAACTTTGGGTGAACCATAAGGCAATCATTAAGCTGGTCAACAACTTGAACATTTCTAATTTCTCCACCACTTTGGGTCGAGAGGAAAATAAGAATTGCAATGATTTCGAAGATTTGAAGAAAGCTATTGATAGAATAGCGTCTAGTGATACTTTAAATTTTGATGAGAGTAAATATCTTGATTGGCAATATGATAATGTACCCGCGATTGGAGCAGAGTCTCATTTTGACTTAAATTCGAATGGAGATAAGGATAATTTCTTAAATGATGTGTTTTGCGTCTTATCTAGGTACGATACAATTGAAGGACATGGCCTCCAAGCTGCTCTGCCTCACAGCGTCATGCAAATGCTCAGAAAACACTTCGGAGTCATGGTTGAGTGCTTTTCCAGCCCATTGAACACTGTCACACCCTTCTATTGCTCGGCTTTTCCGGATACAGACATTCCTTTTGGATCGCTCGGTTCTTTTTTTGACTTTTTCCCCACCTCTGGATCCTTTGAAGTGAACCCTCCGTTCGTACCGGCGATAATAAACCAAACAAGCAGTCACATTGACCATTTGCTTGCCCGTGCAGCAGGGCCTATGTCGTTTGTTGTAGTTATTCCATACTGGGAACGCGACCCTTTTTTCCAAACTCTTGTCAGTAATGTCTACATCCGCAATGTCACCCGAGTGCCCGCCGGCCAACACAGCTACTGCGACGGAGTTCAGCATCGACGAAATACCGCGGAAATACACCGCCCGGCTCCATTCGACACCGCCGTGATCTTCCTGCAGAATGAGGAAGGAGCGAAGACGTGGACGGTCACGGAGGACAGCGTCCGGAATATTCTCGACGCGTTCCGATTTTCAGCCGAGCACGCTGTAGGCCGCGTGGTGGACGCCTACATTCCCAGGAGAATGAGAGATGCTGCTGCTGACGATACGGGCGAGTAGGTCGAAGAGTGAAGGGAGGGAGCGCTGGCTTGAGATCGTATGGTGGACTAATTGTCCGAGTGTTGTTAAGGTAATTGGATCGAGTAAGGGGGAAGGACGAACGGGGTCACGGATAAGGACAGCACTAGTACGAGGTCCACGCGTTATGCGACTACTACGTTGGACTCGAAGGCTAAACAGTGGTAATCGCTCTTGTCTCTTTTGTAGAATTGCGTCAACTCGCTCCTGACAGTTATGCAGCTGTGGGTCAAGGGATGCACCATAGCGAGTGAATCTGCTTATTATGAGGTGTCGAGTGAATGAAGTCGCTGTCTTCCAATCCCTTGGCCGTCAAAACCCATTGCTTGTTATAGCTCTCGTTGTAGCAGTAACACAATCTAATCAGATTTCCTATTGCCCTTGCAGAGGTGTAGGGATATGTTTTTAATAAGTGGTATAGCAGCTTAGGAGTGGCAAGCAATTTTTGGCTACGTCTCGGCAACTTCTTTTGAGCAATTCAGCCTGAAATGTTTTCCGTGGCAAAGAATTTTATCTTAGCAGCGTATCTCGTACCCTGAAATGATCGTGGTGAAAATCCTGCGTTTTGTTAATAAAATTGACGTTCTAGTGCTACTCCGTGCACAAACACTGTCCACCTGAGCAGTGGAGGAAGAGTGGTGCTGCCAGGATTACGACTACAGCCACCATACTCCTTAACTAACCACTTAACATTTATCAAAGAGCGGCGATTCCCGTGACCCAGTGGAGAGGAGCTCCTTGTGAATGATGCATATTTAGCGCCCAGGTTAGAATGCGCAGACGTTTCCAACTATTGCCAGCATCACATGGAACATGGTACGAGGGGAATCATGTAGCTGAGCGTGGCGACAGTGTGATAAGGGTGTGTAACAGGATAAAACCCTAGTCTACTCAAAAAAGGTAAGCAATATTATAAACTTGTGGTGGTTTTCGTACCGATCCGCACCTAATATTTCCCAAAATGGATTCTGGATAGGTTTTACGTAGAACTTGCCCCTTCAAGTCATTCCAACTGGGATTCAAGTTAACACTTAGCTTTCCGCGCTAGCTACGTTTTTGCGCTACAGGCACTTTTTGTAATCAAAAAGGATTCGATTATATTTGATCTATTTACATTTGAGCATCGAATGCGTTGGAGACAATAATATTTGTAGTTGGCAGGTGTTACTAAGTAAATACAGTAGGTTTTACTAGTAAAATGTAGATTGCATACTTTAATACATCATGATGGAGGTAGTTAAGTACCTATATCACTTGTATATGCATGTAGAATTCAAAACTCCTTTACCAGAGATAATAACAAATAGTAGTCCTTGCACTACTTTTCCGCCTTGTTTCATGTAGACTTAAGCGGCATCACTGGTAAAATACAGCAGGTTCTACAAGAAGAATATCGGTTGCATAGTTCAATGCAGTATACCAATATCACTTGTAGTTGCATATATAATTCAAAACTCCTCTACCAGAGATAATAAACAATCCCTACACTTCTTTTCCGTCGTTTTTTATGTTGACTTTAGCGGCGTCATGACGCCTAGAACTTATGTGCCTAACCTATCTGAACGATTTGAACAAACCTTAAATTCATAAATTTTACACAGTGAATTCTTTGCTGTGAGAATAGTGTCTACACACATAATTGAATGCTGTGTACTGGTGTGCGAGCTACCACGTGCGTATATTGGCGCAAGCCAAGAACTTATTGTGCCAAATATATAGCCGCACGTTTTAGAATACCTTTTAACTGCAACGCAATCAATTTTACACAACATCGAATCGGTCCTTATTTTAATAAGAAGGCATATACTTACTGTACGTCTCCTAGTGTATTACGTACTGCGAGCTTACTAAACGTACGCGTCATGATGCCAGACACCAAACTAAGCCAAAATCTTATGTGCCTAACCTACCCGGACTTGTTAGAATGCCTTTAAACTATAACTTAAACGATTTTAAACTATAAATTCGTTTTTATGTGAACAGGGTATACACCTGTACTGTATATCCACTAGTGTGCGTACGTACGTACAATGTTGTCAAAATACGCACCAACCATAGTTTTTCTTATATCCGTTGCTAAAGCGTGCAAAAGCCCGTCAAATGCGTAATGGACCATTTTACACCGTGTTACAACCGTGAATATGTCATAAATGGATGGGGTGCTTGTGTGTTGAAGGGTGAGTACGTACGTACGTACGTAATAGGGTCATAGAAACCACTTTAGGTGAAAACCTTTCGTAATTAAGTTTTCTCAGTGCATCAAACAGGCTTCATACTTACTGCCATTTCGGGAGATACCGTGAATTCCAGTTGGAATCACTTTTCGTTATCATAAATGATTACTTCGTCATTAGATAAATCACCAGCAAACACATCTCTTATAACCATATCATTTTCCTCCATTCCTTCTGTTTTTATTTGACGATTTTCTACTGCAAACTCATTGTTTTCATCGATCCCAATCCTTCTCAATTCTGGGTCAGACCTAGTCAAGTTTGCCCATTTTGTACTTGGTTAAATTTTCTTTCCTATGTAAGATTTTGTTTCAATACAAACTATAGAATAAACCGAATTTTCAAGGCGTAAACGCGCACAATATTTGCATCGTCTAGGTTGCCAAAAAACTCTTACATCCTCAGGTTTTATCACGATTAGATTTTCTTTCTATCGTTGGTGGTATAATAACAGCATTGTTTCCTCTCTAGGAACTCTTGTTACCGACTTTTGCTTAGGCTTTGCCTGTACATGCCCTCATACTACAAATTCTATCCCCAAATAATTTTCCAGTAAACTTTTGAATTGACTGTCGAGAATTTAAATTTTTTGGTAATGATCACTTATCATTGAATCGTTTTCACCTCTTCTAGTCGATTTCTGTTTTTAGCAGGTGCTTCAAAGTTCATATCATCTCCCATAACGATAAAAAATCGCAAGTTCAAACTGTTTTTCACGTTGCAGAAACCTTTGAAAATCTATTTTCGGACGCTGTCAACCGTCATTCTATTCTAATTTACTATTTTTGTTCACTTTTTCCCGTGACTCTAAAATAGTCTATTTATGGTTCTCTGTAGAGTTATTTCTAAAGAATCGATTTTATAGAATTATATTTAGTCCACCGATGGTTTTCCCTCAAATATTTGCTCGCCGCTAACTAGGAAATAGACAGCTTCGAAAATCACGGCTGCATCTCAAAACCAACCAAACAATCAAGAGGCGGACAGTTTAGTTTAAGTCCCAAACGATAATAAAGAAGTGACTTCCGGAGTGTTTTCTATTTTCTGCACTAATGTTTCAGGCCAACTGAGCCCGGATAGAGATGAAATTTTTAATTTTTTAATAACAGCATCTTCGAATTACAATTCTGGAAAATTGCCCTGTTCGGCGCAACAGTTCACCTTTGGTGCACTACAGGGGATCATACTTCATTTCCAACGGTTGGCTCTTCTTTCCCAACCACCTCATATTGGACAGCAAATTCGTTTTGATCTCTTCAAATCAAATATCTCCAATCAAATTTCAGGCGCTATTCATTCAGATTCAGGCTTTAAACTTGCAGCTCCCTTGAGCCTCTATGCGATGCCTCTCTCCGAATTGGCGTACTGTCAATACCACAAACGATTTTTAGCTATTAATCTGAATGCAACACTGGTCAACCAGCAAAGCTCTAATGCCTCTGGGTTGAAAAAAATGCAGCGAGCCATCAACTCTACCTTCAAAGGGTGCTTGAAATGGATACATGGTCTAACCGAAGCATGATAGTTAGCAAGAGGGAGCACATCCCAGCCCATTCCGGATATAAGTTCTCACATCCTTGCTACTTGGGGTGTCATTCGTGACTTTATTGTTGAGAAAATTATCCTCGCTAGTAGGCATGGCCTTGTAGGGAAGAAGCCAGGCACGTCAAGCAACTGTAATTGAATTGCAGCTGCTGCCAAGCTTTTCCCTCCTCTTCGATGGACTGCTCAGCTCATGGAACTTGCACGCTTAGATAATTAAAACACCCCCACATCTCTTCAAACAACCTCCAGCGCCCGCGGATCGCTGCATATCCAGCTGTACTGATTGACAACGTTCCCAAATTTTTAATGGTGGTCGGAGTGGGACCCAGCACTCTAGTACTTCACCACTCCAACCGCTCTAAGGTGTTCTTTGAATGGCGGGTGGTTATCCAGCTGTTGCTTTATATTCAATTTCTCTATATTTGAACGAACCGAGAGCTTTGAGGAACTAGACGTTAGCATTTTCCAGGCGGCTCTCCTTTTCCATGTTCGGATCGAGCGGCGGAAGCTACTTATTCGTAGTCGCCGTTAAGTGCCTTGTACGGTATCCGTAACTACTTCCTCCCTGCCCCTCTTGACATTGCTCTAAATCCTGATCACTCTTCCTGGGGTTGTTTAGGATATTTCTCCTGTCGCTCAGCACAGTGGGGCGACCTCATTAGTCCCTTGTGAAACGTGCTGCTATCTCACATCAAAACCGCCTCACTTACCCTCACACCGCGTGTGATTTGCTAATCTGTATGGCGTTCTTGTCATTTTCTCTTACTAAGCCCGGTTAACTATTGGAAAAAAAGCATCGAAACCGCCTCGTTCCCTCTATATACTCCTGTCACCTTGCGACTCGCGAGGAGCGGCTCTCCCTCTTGGCTCCAACCCACTTGACCTCACCCGTGACTTTGACGGTGGGGAGTTTGACTAGTCGAGCCTTGCGAGCACTACTTCGAGTGAGTACTGTGATGACCGGTGTCAGTACTCTGAAATTTGATTGAGTTGACTGAAAAATTGACCCAATCCATGGGAAACCTTTGCAAACTTTTTTAACCCGTCGGAGAGAACTCTCTCTGTTCATAGTCCGGTGACACATTTCAATATTTCTATTCTTCTTTTAAAACCATACTAGCTGGGGAAGATACTTCTAACTCTCGTAAGGCTTAGGCATAGCTATCGGTGTTTTAAAAACTATTCTGAGACAAAAATTCTTAGAAGTGCAGAAATAAAGACAAAGATAAGTTTTGGTACATTTTCAGGGAGTCTATACCTCAAGAAAAGTAAACGAGGCAAAAGCCCACACTGATGGGATTACCCATGATATTAAATAATTAATTGAGAGGCAGAAAACCGCGAGAAGTTTGCGCCGAAAACTCCACTTGATTCTTTTATGTTAGAATAAGACGCAGGCTAAAATTACTACATTAATCGTCTGTGGTGAGTGAGTGTTTCAATAATGACCCTCCTTTATAAAAGACGTACAAACGCAGTCCCGGGAAACTCGGTATGACTCTATCTCGGTGACTTTGAGGTTTAAATACCGGCATACCCAATCGAAGTTGCAGCAGCGCTCACCAGCTATCCTAAACACCAACACAGTTCGACTATGAGAAGTACTCCGGCAGATCTTCCCTATAGCTTACTACTCGAATTCTGTTGGAACTCTACAACCCACTAATCCACAACCAAACTCAGAATAAGTTTCTGGGGCTCTAACTTCTACCAAATACAGTTGAATATAGTTAGGTACAATGGGCAGTAATGAAATGCAGTTCTTGTCCGGAACGAGTAGGCAAATGGCTCAGCAGCAAGGATTTGTTCAAGAAAAGTAAAATACAATTCATCAAATTATTGCCGGGGTATATCCACGACGTGCGGTCATCCCAAGAACGTGATCAACGTTGAAATTAATATCGTAATTTCAAATAAATAGCACAAACAGGATATCGCACGATATAAGCCTAGACAGCAGGTGAAACAAGACATCATAGGCCAAGTAAAACTAGCATAAACCCCCATCACAGAAATTCCAAGATATTGCAGCTCCGAGCAGCTAAGAAAATGCAATCAAATTCAAGCAGAAATAAAATATCAGTTCACAAGAAGTACGAAGGGATAGAAAAAATATAGCAGGCATGAAATTAAAATGCCCTTGAAAATTAAATAAATCCCTTCACAGAAGTAGTTGGAATAATTGACGGATTTCGACAGATAAGGCACCGAAGTAAGTAATTTCTTCACCTACAATGACGGTTACCCAACCAAATGAATGCTCTAATAGTTTTGCTTGCTCCCAACGCTTTCATCCAGCACATGCATTTAAAAAAATATTCCCGAACGCCATATCTCCCTTCAACTGTCAAATCTTCGAGATAGATCAATTTGAAATTGTTACCTGGGTCTCAATAGCTAATTTATACTTAAAATTACTTTCCTAGTTGCTGTATTTGCTTTTTGGGACCACCCTCTGACTTTGGCTTCCTGACCCTACAAGCCATGTTGACCAGCAGCTGCAGGTAGCACCCTTCATCCAAGGTAAGCGCACCAGCACCTCATATATGTCACATATGTGCTCTATAACGTTCGTATGCTGGTAGATGCTGCTCGACGGTAGGTATCTTCGACGCCAAAACACGGCGCTTGGACCTCCCTCCCATAATCGCACCCAACCTTGACGAGTCTTCATGTCCCCTAGAGCTACCGCGACATCCTCCTTGCTGATACTGCTGTATTTACCAGGCCCCTAGCTCCCGCTGTATGCTCGCGTTGTTAGCCCGTTTCAAACACGTCATAAATACGACAACATATGCACCAACAATATCATGTCACTATCACGGCACGTCAGCACATCCCGTTTACGTTCATACTACGTAAATAAATACTATTTTTGTTTCGGTGTTATAGGTGTAGCTACCTGAACAAGCTATATCTTGACTCCTAGATTAGAGAGATAGATGAAAGCAAGTGTAGTCTAGCACAAGCCGTGATACAGAATGTGAACCGTCCCGCACGAAAACGTTCTTCCACCCATCACGCACCATTCTAGATAGCAGCTAATCACAGCCGTCGATTACGGTGCAGATCTCCAGCGGTGGACAGACACCGCTAGGTGTATCAGCACCAAATAGAGTAGAGCATAATGTAGCAGTAGAAGTATCGAACTTACGGAAATCTGAAGTGAAGGATGTGAAGAGTAAGCTTAGCTAACTGATTTACCGAAAATCTTAATAGTTAATTAGTGTGGGTAGTAGAAAAGTCAAAAGAGACAAATCAAAATGAGGGAAAAACCCGC
>VKHC01000522.1:0-11382 GCA_015143735.1 Synura sp. LO234KE | reverse complement strand
GATTCATGTGTCTTCTCTTATAGAGCAACTAGAGCAAGACTAGATTAGAGCACCTAAGATAAGGTTTACTCTTACACACTATGCGCTGCGAGACAGGAAAACGTAAATTTACAATGTTTGACAAATCCAAATTCTAAGAATCTCGTTTCTTGCTATTGTTCAGTAATTTGTTTTTGGTTAGAGTATCATCTCCTTTTGATTTTGACGATTTCACTTGTGCGATATCCTTGACTTAACTTTGAGATATTTCTGTGAACAATAATTCTATAATTTTTAGTAAAGGAATCATTTGATGAGATACCATTAATTAGTTCTATATGCCTCTGAACTTCCATATTCCCTTTCATGTTTTTCGAACTTCGTTTTTCAGCACTTTTTAGTTCCGTGATACTAATTATTTTTGACTTAGCTTGTGTTAGAGCAATCTCGAACGTGGATCAGATGGGTAATTGATTAGTAAAAATAAAAATTATTGCCATGCAGATGGTTGCTTTATTTTGCACCCGGATGAAAGGTGGATGCTTTCCGTTTTATTTTGTTGCTGTTACACGCCATGCTACATCTGGCGATGGTGATGTTATAAGCGCATGCATTTCTAAAGATGCTTTTATGAAAGCACAAGATGAATCTGGCATAAATAAATATTTTAGTGAAAACTCTACAGAATGGATTGCTACAGCTGGCAGAAGGTGCACCGATATAACATTCTTTAGTAATACTTTTGAATTTAAAGTTTTGCTTTAGAATCTAAATTTTTATTATTATTATCATCCTAAAGTTAATTTCGAAATACTTTAGTGGATACTTTAGCAGCTCCATCTCATTGTAAAAACGACATGAATATTAATGATGTAGCATGAAATACTTCAGTGACGGGAACTATTCGCACACTAGCCTCACTAACAGCGTAAAATAGCATTACGAGCGGCGGCATTTACCATATCGTTGATAGTACTGCTTGTAGCACCATGCTACATTTGGAGATGCGAAATCTGTAAGAGGGTGAGATGTTATCCGCGCATGCATTTCTAAAGATGCTTTTATAAAAGCACCAGATGAATCTGGCATAAAGAAAGATTTTCCTGAAAAAGCTACAGAAAGGATATTGCTACATCTGGCAAAAGGTGCACCAATGCGGGAAGGCAGAAGGGAAGAAAAGTTCCTTCCCTAAGAACTACCTGACTCGATGCACGCAGGCAATTGATCTAGGAACATGCTCCTACTAGCCGACATCAATCTTGGTTATTTGATTTAATCCAGCTTCTGGAGTACGAAGTCCATTAAAGTACTTCTTGCCAACATTGGTGGGATGCGGACGGGCACCAGGAAGTGCTTTGCTGCGCCTCATGAATGTGATGCTGGGCGGTTGTCCATGATGCGTGACCGCTTCGATAATCTTGTCCAAGCAAGATCGAGTTGACTACGGTACTCCAAGGTACTGAACCAATATGCGCGGAATAAAATCGCGTTGGGGAGGGAATAGAACCCAAGCCAAGCTCGAAAAGAGAGGCTCAGAATGTGCAACATGTTTAAGTGTTCCGAGGCGATCCCATGTCAAGGGAGTGTCCTCGAAAATCTTGGGCATAAAGTCGCGTTGATTCGCTTGATGTTGAGCCGCTGGACAAATGCGGAGTTAAAGCTCGGAAACGCGGGTAGGGGAAGATGTGTCGGCACACCAAGCAGGGTCCAAGTAAATATTTCTAAGAAATTATTAGGAGGAATAAATTTATTGTTGCAGAAACTTCGGGCAAGTCCCTACACGGAAGGCGGAATTTTGAAATATGTGATTACAATGATGAATGTGGTCACCGGCTTGCGTCGACCGTCTAAAGGGGAGTCGCGTCAGTATGCCAGTTGATTATAACCAGCGCGACGTCGATGAAGGAAGAGCTTTGATGCCTTACCGTCGAAGAACCTTCAATCAGCTATCGCAATCTGTTCTTCAAAGTTTTCAGAATTTTTTTTATGCCATGTCATTCTGGTGCTTTTAAAACAGCATCTTTAAGAAAGGAATCTTAAAGATTGCACTTCGCCAGATGTAGCGTGGTGGGGGTGCAATAGCAACAAATTAAAAACGTAATTAATACACCTTTTACGTAACAATTAAGCAACTACTTGTAAGGCAATTTTTTTGTTCTAAACTTAGATAATTTTAATATTGTTTGCTGGAAAAAAATGGTTGTGATGATAACATTAGGAGAATACTAAAGGAGAAAACTGAACTATTCCTGCTCAAGCCTATATCTTAAAGTATTTAGGTATTGAATTTCTGTCATATTGCTAATACAAAATCAAAATCAAATTATCACAACTCATATCAAATTTCCGCATTAAAGAGAATTCAATGACGAAATCAAAATTACATAATTGTACATAAACTAAAATTCATGAGAAAAACTAAGCGAATATATCTTCAAAACGAATTTTATCGATTAAAAATATTATAAAAATCTTCTAATATAATTTTTTGTGTTGAATAACATCCCAGAACATAAATATAATATTCTTGTGTAATTTGATACTTTTTCGTGGATTGAACAGCATTCTAATTTATAATTGTAAAACAATTATGCTTTTAAAATCATTTTTTCTACTGCGCTTCAGAGCTCTTTTTACCATTCTTCACCGTGACTTCAGCCAGGATGAATCATGTCATTTCACCTACTTTATGATTAAGAAAAGTTGGCTTGAGTTTTCAAACGATAGGGGAAATAATTTTCAATACACAAGGTGACAAGTTAAGGCAAGATTGGTGTCAAATGCCTAAGCATTAATAATCCATTATTTCGTGCTTAGATACCTCTGACAAATCAAGATTCTGGGTTGAAGTCCCCCCCCAGTATGGTTCTCTGTATTTATTTATTACTGATTCATTGCTTTTGTTAAATCATATTTACTATAGATCCATATACATGTTTGCAATTTGAATGCAGCTTTGTTATCATCACAACAATATAAACTTTTTTCCTTTCTTTTTTTACAATAAATAGGTGTTATTAATCGTTTCGAGAATCTTGATAAATCGTGATATTTGCTTTTTATCGCTCCCTAAAATCTTAACTTTTTGATTTGGTTCGATAGACAAGGGCACAGACAGTACGCCACTAATTAAGAGTCTCCCATGTACTGACTTGCAAACCCTGTGACCTAGTGGGGGGAGGGGGAGGGGTACGGGGCCTTCAACGAGCACCCGTGGGCACAAGAAAACTTGAGGCTGTACTTCTGTGAGGGCGATTAATATCAATAAAGAAGGGCGGGGCACAGTATAACGGACAGAAAAAGAATTGCGCGAGTGTTAAGACCACCACACCAACCAAAACTAAGAGGGTAGAAACCCTGAGAAGGACGATTTTAGCATCGAGAAATCAAAAATCGATTTTCTCTTCATACATCAGCCTTCAGTTATGATGCAACTATCGTATTAAGCTGGAGTCCAACAAGTAGGAGGTTGCTCTCCCGTGACACCCGAATGTTCGTAGCGTAGGTAGCAATATCCGAAGAACACTTTGGCTTGGTTGGTAACAATTTTCTCGTCAGCCTTTAGTTGTGGCGCAATATTATCGAATAAAGCTGAAGTCTAGGTTGAAGGTTGCTCCCCCCCCGTGACACCCGAGAGTTTTTTTTTGCAGAAACTTAGCTAAGGTTACACAGAAAGACATAGCAGACCACGCAAACTAAGCACCCCTATGAGCTAATTAGCAGATCACACTAGGTGTAGGGGCAGGGCGAGTGACACCCGAGAGTTCGTAGCGAGGTTGGGAGAAATGTCCGAAAAAGACTTCGGCTTTTTAACAGTCGCCTTTATTTGTAGTGCTGATGTGGATTTGCAGCCCGTTGTATTGAACGTTGGTAATCTTCAACATGTTGTTGCTTCCAGCATCAGTGTTGGAGCGTCTGATGATGGCTAGATTCAAATCACTACCGGGCAACCAACAAGAGTTGTGAGTCAGATTTAACACTGAGCAGATATTCCCAGTCCGCTTGTTTACTCTTATACTTATCAGAAGGAAATTTTTTTCTGAATAAAAATCGGATAGCGTAATGTTTTCCTATGTTCGTACTATTTGGGCCGGAATGGAAGACTTTATCACTTTCTGGATTCAGTTGGCTCGACGGAAAAATCCAAGCCCTTGTAGAACCTTGACCTCCAGCTGCAGAATATTTAACATAATGGTTTAAAAATGTCTTGTCGTATCGGTTGCGAGAGCACTTTCCACAAAAATTGAAAGTGGCGATTCACACATAATTGGCAAACAGAATTTTAATGACTTATATAAAATATATGTAATATTTATAGGTCAATTGAGAGTCAAAATCCGTCAGACCTGGAGCAGAAAATTTTTGGATGTGATCGTTGCAAAAAAAAGCCACACTCTATTAAAAATGCTTGCTTTTCATCACTATTTTGCTTACAATGATTTTGATTTTGCGATATCGTTTACATTAGTTTGAGATACCTGTAAAAAGATTATTTGAAAATAATTTTACAACGAAAGAATAATATTAAAAGTTACCTAAAATTGATTAGTTCTACTTGTTAAAGTTCCGCCCTTTCTTTTTCAGCACTCTTCTATGTTTCTACTAATTTTCGTCGTTTTTGTTACCGAAGTTACTAACCACGTGGATCTGATCGGTAATTTAGTTGTAACAAAGAATGGACGTTACGGTTTCAATTTCTGTTTTTGCAGAACTATACTACGACATCTGGTGATACTAAATCTTTATGCTGGTGACGTTTGCTTTGAAAGCACCCATTTCTAAGGAATAGTATTGCTTTTTTCAGGCAAGGCATGAGAGCGAAGGACTCTCCCCAACAAGTAAGGGAGTATGATGATAGTAATCGTACCTGGGTTAGCTATTGGATTTTCACGGTTTCAGATCACACCACTAGGATTGGAACATTACTATTTCAGATGATGTTTGGACGATTTTAGCGAGGAGCCGTTGCATCTGGTAACTGCTATAGGCGCTCTGTCTTTATCCTGATATAATATTAACTTACCACGGGTGGTTTATCCCCTGATGTAACCAAGGTGCCCTCTCACCATAACTGTGTAACCGTCGCGGACTAAAATTCTGTTCTAGAGGAATGTATTATGCATAACCAAATGCATCAAGAAAGTGTGATTGTTGTACAAAAAGGATTATAAAATAGTACTCTATATGAGAAAGATTAAGTAACCTATTAATGAATATGAGTGGTCAATCGCTCGGAGTAAAATGTTATTTAGGGAATTGGACGTCTACGGTAGAGAAGAACGTAAGCAGCAGCGGACACGACCTCGGACTCAGAACAGGGACTAACTTGCTCATCATCAAACGAATACCAGTTCCCCGGCTCACCGCAGCTAGACCATTCTCTTGCCATGGCCGTATAGTGCCCGTACCCCATTAGACCATAGTGGTTAATGACAGCGAACAAGTCGTAGATGTAACTCTCGCCTCGGAGTCCGTCCGAGCGCAGGACAAACGGCGCCAGGTCCAGTCCCTCGAGCGGGAACGTAACTAGATGGTTCAGTTTTTGTCTGGAGCCCGAGCGCGCAAATATGTGCGCCATTCGACCAGCAGAGGCTGGGCCATGGAATTCGAAACGTTTGAGACCAATAATAAGAACTTCTGGAAGGCGCCAGAGCGACAACATCTTCTTCGCTCGGACGTGTGTCTTGCAGTGGGAACAGAACCATCGGTTCGCATCATCGAGTTGTTCTTCTCTGGTGAAGTAGGCCAGACAGCGCCCCAACGTGAGCGTCGACATCTGGGGGGGCGGTCTGGCGGAGGCTCGGAAAATCTCGATATCCTGCGGGGATGGGCGGGCAAGAGGGTCGTACGATTACGACCGCGTTTGTTTCCATGCCAGTTAAAGTAGCCACGCAGAACTACCTGAGTTCGAATGACGTCGTTCCACTCTCCGAAAAGGGTGAGCACGATTCTAAAGGGTTTATCCGGCGAAAGGTGGCTCAACCAGGTGGTCACTTCACCTGTGACGATTAGGACACCGCAATTAGAGTGAGAGCAGCGGGGAAGATGAAAGGAGGATCGTGGGTAGCCACACACACTACTGAGGATTCTAGTGGAAATCATCCAATACCTAGTGCAGTATTGTCGTCTGGCAGAGGCATATTGGATCGGGTTCGATACCAGTTAGATATCTGCTTCAAGCGGTGGAGCAACACTGCGGAGTCCGGTGGCATCACAGACACAGAGATACACAGAAAGGTATGAGAACGAATGAAGTCGAGGTTACGTAGATAGTAGGACGGAGTTCTCGTGTGGTACATCCCGTGCCAATCGTCATCTATCTCGTGTGGTACGTACCTTGCCACTCGTCATCTTCATCGAGACTCGGAGCGCCCTCATCTTCCCATGGCTTCCGCGGGATCCTCCCCTCCACAGGAGGGATCGAGCGACACACATTCCAGCACCTGGTGTACAGTGCGAGGCGTCGGTTGGTCGGGAAATCAGAGGCGCCAAATAACTAGAAGGAAGATCCACTGTTGTATCCACTCACTGGCTATCGAGCGACAGAGGAAGGAGACTCGCTACGGTGACACGTTGATGTGCGTCCAATACGCCGTCATCGATTAACAGGTCCCTCTAGGAGGAACAAGATATGAGACACACGACACGAGCGCTGTGATGGAGGAACCACAATTTCTTAGCAGAGGATTTGATCTTACTCCCTTCAATGTCTCCAGTACGGCGAGTCTCAGTTCTCTACAAGTGTAGGAGATCGGCACTCTCATGGGCAGAGGGACGTCGTGTTCCACTGTCCCGCCTTCCTGCGCCGAGATCGCCGCCGTCGCCTGCACCCATCCCCACCCAAGCATGAGACAAAAGCATCAGTACGACAAAGAAAGCAGCCCAACCTAATAATAATAGCTGCCACGGGGTAACAGGATGAGTCATCTGTCGATTATTGGACTCACCAAGAGCACATAGACCGTTACGAACTCGTCCTCCGGCTTCACCACCTCCATGTTCCCCTCTGCCTCTGTCCGCTCCACCACCTCCTCATCCCCTCCCTCAAACCATACCTCCGCCATAATGTGTCGAACGTGTGGACTCTCCGCGTCCCCCCAGAACCATCCCACCTCCGGTGCCCACCTCATTCGAATCCCGGGAGGCAATGGCTCAGGGTCGCTGTAGTCGTCCCCCAAGGTTATCAACTGTATGCAGACTTGGGACACCGCCGGAGCAACAACGCGACTCTTCTCGTTAAGAAAATTAGACTCACATACCCGTTGAAGTTCAAGCTGCAAGTCGTCAGACGACACAATTTCATCGCTACGGTGCTCCCCTTCTTCTGGGACCATGGTTCTGACCCACACTTCTACCTGTATCGCCTTTTCCAAGAGCACAAGTCCTTCTCGATGCGTCCATCGCGGCAAAAGAACGATAGCCATTCTCTTGGGGGGAGGGGGAGGAGGCGGGAAGGCCAGCTGCAACGTGTGCGTGAAATCGAATGTAACGGACACACGATTGCACAACGGACAGCAGAGGCGGGACCTCAGTTGTCCGCCCATGAGGTCTCGAATGACACTGTCGTGTCTTAGGCCGTGTTGGGCCCACGCCTCGAGGGACACCTCCAGGTCGTCCTCTCCGTTCCCCTCTGGGGTGGGGGCGTACGGCTTCTTTTTCACTCTGACCTCAGCCGTTACGGATGAGCGTTGGGACATCAGGACAGCGGGAGGAAACAGTCAGCAATAGCACATGTACTCCCCAGGTATGAGGAATAAAGGTGCTCCCAGAGGAGCGGTTCGGGCAGATGTAACTCATAAACAATGTCAGAGAAACGAATATTTAATTTCGCTTGAGAGGCAACCATTCCATTGTCGTGCTGGTAGGGTGGTGAGTCAAAAAGGAGCGCAATATGCAAATCTTATCGAAAAGTATGGTTGCGATGGTGTGGTATGATACACCTGACCTATCTCTCTCTCAAACTTAGAGTGCAGAAGAGAATGTTAGTTACATGCTGGCGACATAAATAAAGAGGACGTGGACGAGGGGGGGGCAGGACTAACCTGTTTACATCTTCGTGGATCCTAATGACGGACACAGAACAAAAACGCACAAAGTTACGACGACGAGGGTATAAGGGACTGGGAACTTGAGAACTGGAGGTTTTATTTCGCAAGGATTCTTGAAAACTTCGCAGACACTAAGTACCTGTCGAGAAGTAGTTCTAGAAGGTCATGAGCATCGTGTTGCGCCGCACCAATATAATCTTCATTTAGTCTTCCGATCGCAGTCTTTATCTTATAAGGAGGTATACTCTTGGCCAATCCGAACCAGAGGTGCTTCAGGAGGTCTGCGTAGTCGCGTACCAGTGATGCGTCCTCCGATCCATCCATGTTATCCGGATTGATGTCGGTTAAGTATTTGTCGCTAATTAACCATCGTGTCAAAGGCTCGATGTGAGACAGAGCCTGTATGGAAGAAGACAGGTAGCAAGAGTTGCCAATGTTTTCCAACCCGACTTTCCCCGGTGTAACCCTCCGTGCTACCGAGGACGTAGCGGCATTACGGTCGGTGGGAGAGACGCACTCCAGTCGGTGGAAGCCCCAGTGACTCTTTTGACATTTTGCGCTGCAGTAGTGAGTCACCGTACACTTCTTGCATCGAAGTCTGGCAACACTGCTTCGTAGTTTCAAATCAGGCGAGAGGCTTGCGCAAGCTGCACATACAGTAGGAACAGCAACTTCTGGAAGTACACCGTTAGAATGAGATGTAGCTGTGGAAGTTGATGGATTTGAAGAGCAATTATTTATTGATAAGGATTTTTTATCGTCAGAATGTAAAGCGGAAGAAGCTGAGGCGGCGCTTTGGATGGGTTTGTCAGTAAGAATTATGTCAGGAGATTTCAAATGGAAAATTTCGCTTAAGCAACAAAGTGGTGCCTGAATTCTTGGTCCGCCTCCATAATAGCTCACTAAAGATATCCATACATCATCAGTAACATAGAAGAAATCCGCTGACTTAGATATGCAATCTCTGGACAAGGATGCTTCGGAACCACACAAATTACACCTCACATCGAAAGCAGTCCACGCCTCATACAATTTCGTGTTATCAATCTTTAATTCTTCGTTTGTTCGAACATTTTTACCATCGGAGGCTGCTTCAACAAAGTATCTCCAGAAATTTCCTTCTATCAAACAGAGCAATTTGCTATCGATTTGGTGCTTGTCACAATAAACAGATTTATATTTCTGAGAGATCATGCGAGATACATCTTGTATCAATTTCAAGTTATCTTTATCTACATAATCTGGAACTTTAAGTTCGATTTCTGTAGTTGACTTCAACTCCTTCCCAGATAACAAGAAATGATTGACAGCAGGATGGTATTTACGTTCATCTAGAAAATTTTCAGGCGAAGAGAAGAATATTGGCACTCTTTCACATGATGGTTTTACAAGATTTGGGATATCCATCACCGCATCACCGCATCAACATAAAAAGTGTAAAACAAGCAGTCACGTTGTGAATCACGTTGTTTTGTGGATATGAATGAAGCTTACTCTGTTCCCTGATTCTTGGCCCCACTCCGCGTGTCTGCCTACAATTAATTACGTAGAGGAACTAGGGCCTATGAAATTGCCAAATTTTTTTGTATTTTAATTTAATCGATACTGATTCTACCTCTAGCCCAAATTTGGGAAGTGTCATGAAAGTGGTCACACAAGAGAGAGTAGAAATATTCTCCTATATTTGGTAATTCTGATTGGACCTGTAGACTGTTGCGTTTAGAGTTATTCAACCCGCCTTAGGATGGGTGATAAACCACGAATCCTTGGTGATAGTTGGATTTCGTCCAGCTTGATTTAAACGGACGAATTCTTAGAGGCCGCTGCTCATAAACTTGAAGGTGGTCACACAAGAGAGAGTAGAAATATTCTCCTATATTTGGTAATTCTGATTGGACCTGTTGACTGTTGCGTTTAGAGTTATTCAACCCGCCTTAGGATGGGTGATAAACCACGAATCCTTGGTGATAGTTGGATTTCGTCCAGTTTGATTTAAACGGACGAATTCTTAGAGGCCGCTGCTCATAAACTTGAAGGTGAGTCAGATAAAGAAAAGGGTACGATAAAGTCAATCCGTATTGTATGCAAGTAATTAGAACCTGTTGCTTGGAGCTTAGCCATTTGCCGGTAGTCGCCTGCTGGATTGGAGGGGAGACTGCGCAAACTTCATGTTGGGGTGTAGAGAACGCGAGGGAAAAGTTTGGTCGCGTACTGTGGAACGGTATTTTGCGTTAGCTGTGGTGTACACAGGAAGCAGTATGATGGCCTATATCGTGAATTCTTATCAACTTGAGCGAGGACTGGGGGTGTTCGTGATCAGGTTATTGTTTTATGAGATTTTATCAACCCGTAATTCAGGGAATGTGGTGTAGGGGGGATGTTGAAGCGGATGGAATGGAATAGTTGCATGGCGTAGATGGAGATTCATATTTTATTACAGGAGACTGGTTCCAACTATCGTGGTTTGGATAGGGATGACCGAGCCCGACATCTATTAATTCACGTATTGGCCCTCCTGACTGGAAATCGCGCGCTTTCAGTCATTTCCCGGTGCTCAAAGCAGGCTAAGCTGCCTCCGACCGGATCGCCATTTGAGCCAAGTCCTGGTTAGAATGATGCTAAACATTTGACTACAGATCAAGTCCGTGGTGTCTGCCTGTGTGTAACGGAGTGTAGAGGAGGAGGGCCACAAACTGTATAGGGTCTGCCTGCTGTGTGGTCGTTTTGCATTTGTTTTATCTACCCAGACACAATCTGCTTAATGTTTTTCTTTTCTGAATCTCGGGTGTGTCTATCTACACAGCGGTTTCACACCAGACTTGCCTTGATTTCATCATGCACCAAAACTCTGAATGTTTTGTTTGGAGCGTTTTCTGGATGATTATCAGTGAGAGCGATTTTTGTTTTCGGGGCTCGCTGGGACATTTCAGAGTGAGCCTCCCACCACTATGCATTCGCAGTGTTTGGGGACGTCCCACCAGGAATGTGGTAGCGAAACTCTTCTGAATAGTCGCTCTGAATCGATAACGTCGCGGAGCAATAGCTTCCTGTAAGACGAACGGGACGGGCTTGTTCCACGCTCCTCAACGTAAACTTCCCTCGTCGACTCTGCCCGTGGTGTCTGAAGGGCTCACTAAGCAGTCTTGAATTCACTACTCCGATGTGACGTCGGAGATAAAGGAATTACAGGCTCCACTCTCCAGCCAAAATCCGGTCCAAAGTCAAAGAATCGAAGTAGACCACCTCCTACCAAAGTGAAAAATGCTGGGAGGGGTCCGCCAGGAGTCGGACGACCACTCTCGGCACCAGCTGATTTCTTGGAAGACGAAAGCCGCGAGTGGTCGTCCGACTCCTG
>VKHC01000521.1:0-11385 GCA_015143735.1 Synura sp. LO234KE | reverse complement strand
TACACCACGTCCTCTGACACACAAATCAAGGTACAACGGGAAGTAAGGGTGGGACACGTGTTGGAATGGGACACGCGCAGACATACAAACAGAATAATGCCGCCGTTACAGACGCTGGTGATGTTACAGATATGGATGTGGATGCTGGATATTAAATCGTACCATCCAGATGGACTGCGCGCACATTTTATTATATTAAAACAACTTTTAGCATATTTAAGCGAATTCTTAGCGCCTTTCTTGAGACAGGTACAGGACATGGCACTATATGTCATGAGTGCAACAGACTCGTTCAATTTCAAAATGTTTTAAACAGAAAAAACCGCGCAAATGGATTGAGCGGTAAAACAAAACGACCAAGAGTCCATATCGCTTACCATTCCCGTACACGAACATCTGGAAACCACTTCTGGGCCTCGGAACCTAGTCCACATTACACGGCAGTGATAAAGGCAACAAGGGTACAAGTTGTCACTGTCACTACTTGAATCGAGATGTTACAACATACATGTGTAATTATACAATCGGCCCCCTTTGATTCACATATAGAATTAGGTAATTTCAATATGGCACCTAATTTTAATCCTAAAAATTTCTAAAAGAACAAAAATAGAGAGATAGAGAGAGAGAAAGGATATGAATACTGAGTTGAAGGGCAATCCGAACATCTGGGTCGATCGAGTGGCCATTCAAAACTGCGCCATCAAGACGCGAGAGACAGTGACGGTTATGATGCAGACCTATTTAACATTTCGAATGAAACTCATTTCATATTCTGAGCGTGCTACAACACGCGGACGTAGCGCTATCCGCACCCCACATATGCGGTCCTGTCGTATGGTAGCGTACCTGAGAGTGCGCCTTGAATTGTACTTGTGTCCAGCGCTGCTCTTGAAAGGAGTATAGGTACAAGTCGTTGTACCACCTAACCTACAAGGACGATAAGAAGTGGTAACAGGAGTATATAGAAGAGGTCAATATGTAACGGTGGCGGTTTCCACTAGTGGCTGATTGTTCAATTGCGGAGGAGTGAATCCAGACACAGAGCTTATGCGACGCGATGATGTGAGATCGCTGCTGAAAGATCAAGTCATCATACATGTACTACAACGTGATAGCCATGAATGTGTACGACCCCAGCAAGCATGACTCCTATTGTGTCATGTGATTTGATATTCCTACCTCACGGAGCGCTTCGTAGAATCCTCCGAATAGTACTGCATAGTTCCTCCATACAACCATCCGGTGGCCGGACCTGAGTACAATAGCGTACGTAGATATGAAGATATTAGTAATGGTTGAGCGAGCGCCTATGTTAATATGACTGGGATTGGGATATCACAGGAATAACGATGAACTTAATCACTTTTCATTTGCTTGCGTATATATAATTATTACTAGTAAAAAGCAAATGGTGCGAGTATTCCTATAGTTGGCGCGTGATGTACAATAAATACTGTATACCATAAAATCGATTTGTACTGCAGTCACTTCTGGATTGATAATTTAGAAAGGATACATCATGCCACCCCATATTTCTAGTATACCTTGCGGTGGGGTTTTCCCCTGTGGTTTTGATTTCTGACCAACAATACGTTTTCAAATCCAATGACCAAAGATCGCGATAATGGTAGAACTGGTCAAGCGTGGCATATTCGCCTACACAAATTTCTCACGGGTTACTATTTCAAGCTCGCTTATTTTAAGCACTTCTTAAAAGCTGAAATATTACCTCCAAATATGTAAACTTTTTCCTTTTGTTTTAACCATAAACATGTTAATTAACAAACGTAAAATTTGACGACGATGGCAAGGGGACCTTATAATAAATAGCCTGATGAGAACATCTCGGTGGCGGCGTGTTCATCGATTCTATCTTTTTCCATTCGTTCTTCTCCAAATTCCATCGAAAGACGTCGTTGAACACCGCGGTAGATTCTCCGTCACAACATTCTCCACCAAACATAAGAATTTCATTATTTGGTAAGGCTGTTATGGAGAAATTACTTCGAGGACTCGGCTGCGCGCATGTTATTATTGATACAGATGTTTTCTGTAACTCTTTGGCACGAAATTCAGAAATAATGGCTTCTATATCATTCTCTCCGGTGGACTTAAGTTCCTTCTTATCACGTTTAGTGGCCAATTTCTGCTGCTTTGCGTTCTGCCTGGCTTTCTTTGCTTCCACTTTAGCTTTATCTACTTTCTTATCTTTTTTCCCCATGACAAAGTGTAGTATTAAAAGTTTTTCGCACGCGGCGATGAAACTCAGAACGTGTTACAACTCTTCGGAAATTCTGAATAAAATTAATGCGGTCCAAACATATAATTTCATTTATCATCTCCTCGTTCTTAGCATTTCCAAGATATGCATATGGGTATGTTCGACTGGGAAAACTTAAGAATCTCTCTGGCTCCATGAAAGTTCCTCAAAATGTAAATAGTCAAGTTGCTGTAAATATGATAATCGACGCGAAAGTGCTGGGACTTTTAGGATCAGCTGTTTCTGTAGCAAGCGTTATTGCATTTCATGAAGCGGGTCATTTTCTCGCTGCGAAATGGCAGAATATGAAGGTACAAAGTTATAATATAGGATACGGACCAAAAATAATAGCGTTCAACGACAGTAGTGATACAGAATTTGCCCTCCGAGCGCTTCCTCTTGGTGGATATGTTGCTTTTCCAGCTAATGTAGAAGTAGATGATGATGGTGAAGTGACAAAGGAATTAGATGATCCAGATTTGTTACAAAATCGACCACCTTTACAGAGAGCGCTAGTAATATCAGCTGGAGTAATCGCCAACATTATTCTATCCATAATCCTAGCCTCGGGAGCTTCCTTTACTACGGGAATCAACCGCCCAGTGTTTGCGCCAGGTACATATCTATCTATTCACCCTCTGATATTATTTCCATCATGATTTGGGAACCCATGAAACCAAACAACAAACATAACGCATTCCTAAAATTACCACAAATTGATTAGAATAGTTATTTTATGGAACCAGAAAATAATTTACGTCGACTTGTAACGGCAATTCGTCTCGTTTTCGTTAAATTAACATCCCATTTTATTCCAGGTGTAACGGTATCTTCACTACCGTACCCAGATTCCCCAGCCGTACAGGCAGGCATCAAACTAAACGATGTCATCGTTTCCGTAAACCATAAAGTCATTCCTGGTTCCACCTCCACCATCGACTTCTTCGTCAGTGAGATCAGGTCCCACCCCAATGTGCCCATAGAAGTCGAGATATTAAGGAGTCGTTCTGAAAATGGACCATCTCCCTTCCAACCTTCTCTTGCACCACAACAGCTAAGCAATGTGGAGTCCGTTACAACCACGGTAACTCCTCAGTTTATAACGAGTGGCTCGAAGAAGGCGAGCATTGGTATCGGTATCTCCAATCGTGTGGTGTCTGTGGACACGGTGAGTGCACACACTCAACATGAGTAGGCATGAGAATGCGATCGTATGGAATTTGCTAAAGGTGAAAGACCTGTTAGCTGCGTGGAGGATGTACTCTACTCTTGATTGCCACGACGTTGCTCTGAATCTGCACCGCGTTATCGACGATCCGTAGACCGTTAGTTCATATACCTCATACACCCTTCCCCTTCAAGCGACAAATGGTCGATTTCTATGGCGATTTCACCGAAATAAATTCGTCCGAAATCATTTATCCTTTCTTTCTATTCATACATGCATGGATGGCGTTGCATACTAATCGTTGTTTTGCTCCCTTCTCCTCCCTCGGCTGTCACAACGGCCGGCATCGTTTGGCTCTATCTCTGTCACTGTCTCTGTGTCATGGATGGACTACGGACCTCTCCTCTCTGGATATTCTGTGTCCGGGTCTCACCAACCAGTTGATCGCCACAAATCCGTTTCAGGTGAGGCGCCGAACAGAGCAGTAGCGAACGTTATGAATTATAAAATTACCTATGCTGTCCTGTCCTGTCCTGTCTTTTTTTTGTCCTGTCTTGTCCCTCACTCGTCAATACCTGTATACACGCGTAAGTGCATCCCCCCGTCCTGCCATGTTACGTATCCGCCTCTGACATACCCACCGCGGAACTGTCTTGTGTATGTGAAGGCGCTGTTATACGGGACACAAGAAACGGTGTCCCTCATTGGTTCCACTTGGACGGCCTTCCTGAGGGCAGCCTCCATTGGGTAGGGTCATATGGGTAGGAGCAGCCTCCCTACAGGATACGATACTTAACTTCCGTACCGTAAAGTAGGAAAAGTTCTCGATTGTTATTCCCCGTCCCCGCCGACCCCAACCCCAACCTTAAATTCGTGAAGTGTTTATTGTGTTTTTAACGGTTTCGCGTATTTCTGGAACCGGCTCTTGAGCATGCTAGGAAGTGATAGTCAAGCCACTCTATTGCTTCTTTGGTCTCCTATTTTTGTTATCTTCCGATAGAATACACTATATTCTTGTGTCACTTCTGTTCTCTGATGCCTTCTCTATTTATGTTAAATTAGGTTTGTAGGAGACGAAGTTGGTGGCCCGATCTCTGTGGTGCGGACAGGAGCAGAGCTTGCCCTCCTCTCTCCCGCCGGCCTAGTCGGTTTCGCCGCAACGTTATCAGTCAACTTAGCGGTCCTCAATGCGTTGCCATTTCCAGCTTTAGACGGAGGTCAACTTGTCTTCGTGCTTATTGAATTACTGCTAAAGAAACCGTTACCTAGAAAGTTTCAAGAGTCGATTACAGGCTTGGCGTTTTTCGTGTTACTGGGCCTGGGTAGCACAACTTTAGTGGGCGACCTCGGGAAATTGAATCAACCCATTCCGGGGATACCCAAATTACTCGCCTCGCCTCCGTCACTCCCTTCCTCCATCGCACCACTGCAACGCTCATCGACTCCTCCGACCTCGACTATGCGATGAACCATTCGATTTCGCCGATAAATTTTTATAAAAAGTAGTTTCGTTACGACCTATTTCACTTAAATCAAGTTCATGGAATCTGTTGAAGAAATTTTTATAGTTAATTTAGGAAGGAAGCGTCAGAATGCTCAATAGTCAATGAGGGGGACCTTGCCCGGCGGCATCCCCTCAGTGGTACCTAGAGTTTCCCAACTACTAAACTCCTCTCCCAGAACCAGCCATGCGGGTTGTACCAGCACTGGTAAACGGTGAGCACTAGTTACGGGTGCTGAGTCGAGGTGGTGTGCGATCCGGAGGAGCAGCAAGAAGTGGCAAAAACTAGTCCCCGCCACCAACTATTTTCCCCTTGACATACTACTATTTGAAGGGCGGCGGCGGGCGAGGGTGCGTGGTGGGTTCACATCAAGAGGACGCAAGAAAAAGCATGCATAGTTAGCTATTTGCAAGTTGTGGATTTCCATCATTCCGTACGATGAGAAGAATTATATTTAACTTCTTTATCAGACGTATCCGGTGCTTTTAGGAAAGAATATTTAGTGGAAATAAATGCGTCGTTTCAAACATCAGCACCATCTTTACGATTTTGCATGGCCAGCAGAATTGTGGTGCTGCACCAGTAACAAAGTAAAGCATTCATCATTCATCTGGTAGAAAATATTGAAGCAAACATCCGCATCGCAATCTTTCTGTTTTTAACCTCGAAGAAATTGGTTTACTCAAGTTCGTGCTTGCGTATAAAAATACTTACGATAAAATTAGTAGTAACATGGAGGAACCAAAATGTGCTTAATAATGAGTGGAGGAGGTAATAGAAGTGAGGTATGGGTAAATTAAACGGGAGCAACGACAAAGATTTTCTGTCTCCAGTCACCCCTCCTCCTCCTGATGCCGCGGTGGTCGTTACTGGTCATGCGGCGAGGGCGGAGATGCGCCCGCAATAAGGGGGTCGGTGTGAAATAACCTTGCTGAGAATGTTATTGCACTAATTATTTATTTTTAAAACTTGCTTTTTATTACATCGACAAATTATATCTTAACTTTTAATTCCACTCGCGTTGAGTGGTTTTGCCAATATTAGCCAAAACGGTGCTTGAACACCATAGATTTGACGACATTGCCTCAAAAGCTCCAAAACGAAAACTATAGTAATTCAGCTGCAAAATTTATTCTACTATCGTGCTTCAAAATATATTAAATTATCGGAAAGCAAACTTTATTTGCGACAAAGTTAAAAGCACCCTATCCAGGGATTTATGTCCAAGAAAGGTTGAGAACTTTCCTCGAAGACATTTCGGGATTCATGGTGGTACTCTTTGTTAGCACCGTCGTCGGCAATAATGATTTTTTACTAGCCAACATCCTGAATCAACTCACCTGAGGAATTCATCCGGGTCCAGGGCTTAGCTTTGGAGGTTGGTAGAGTTCTACTAGTAGGGTCACGAAATTTGCCTGCGACCATCGCAAGTGAGGCTAACACGTATCCGTGCCCTACAATAGGGCTCATTGTTCGTTGTTTGGGACATATATTAAAATAGGATGGCCCGTCATGACTTAATTATCAAGGGCTGTACTCCTTCTCCCAGCTATGATCTTGACTTTAAGGAGGCAATCGATATCAAGCCTTTTGTACATTTTTGTCATTCCTGGACAATATTCGATTCGCAGAGGCCCAAAAACTATTGCCGTCCCTCCGATGAACTGCCAAGCGTTTGGAACTGAAGTACAAATATTTTGCATGTTGCTGTCACCTCCGCGTCTTCCTGGACAAATTCCGGCGACTTTGGAATGCAATATAATGGCAGTTCAGTGACGAGGTCACTTATGGGGATGAGAGCGTTTTTCCAAGCTAAAGGCTTTGTCCAGTTTGATGATCTCATATTAACCTCCTGTGAGGTGACCTTTATTTACACTTTAAATCCGCCTGCTTAGTCCTGGAATCCTGTCAATTCTGGCATCCCACCCGGAGCGTCGTTCTTTTAGATTCGAAGATCAACCTCACCGCGACCAGAGGCTTTTGCAGGAAGATCGACTCGTCAAGATAATGTCGTATATTAGCGTTGTATGTGAGGTCAACCAGCGACACAAAAAGTTTGTTTGCAAGAATATCATTAACTTCAGCGACGCTCATACCCTCAATCACATCACCAATGAATCATTGGCAAACTTATAGAATATACTCTTCCACTTATACTCATGATGATATTCCTAACATCTACGTAAAGACCATGATCAGAACAGACGACCCTCGACGTAACCGCAAACCAGTCCCTGTTACGTCCCTGGCTGGGAGCCAAGAAGTGCTGACGACTCCATTAATCTCCATTCAAGACTTCGCATTATTCTCAAGAGTAATTCAAACAGAATCCCGCAAAATTTCCCAACAATGAAATGGCAAGGGATTGAAAGCTGACAACCGCAAGAATTAACCTTCGGAGTAAGCTCCTATGTACAAAGTAACTGATCCCGAGGCCGATTAGAATGCTCTGGAGACTGCTTGAGAAATATTCAATTTCCATACAGAAACCGCAATCAAGAAAGGCAACTGGACGAATACGCCTCCCTGCTGTCGTCTATATACATGCAAGGTGGTCTCGAACCCAGCGTGGAATAAAGGTCATCTACTAGTTGACGTTATAATTATGATGAGGCTGGAAGGAAGAAAAAGGAGGTGGTAAATGTAGGGCAAGCACGCAGCGATGATTGTGAGAATTGATAGCATTCTTAGCTGACCGTGCATTCATCGCAAGTGAATCTAACACTTGACGCCAACAAAAGGAGGTGCCCTTTTATCGATGCGACCAGGACTTGATGGATTTTAAACATCGATGCGGCCAGGACTTGATGGATTTGTTACAGCAAACAACGCGCAATTAATAATTTACGTACTAAACAACACATGGTAGAAAGACAGGAAAGGAAGCAAAATAACGGAACGAGAGTGTGGTAGTAAAGCTCTGAGTTGATGCCTGACTGCAATTGATGCTAGCAGATAAATCAGAATCTTTTGAGGGGGAAGGGTTTCCCTTGTAGTAAGGGCAAGCTAATTTCGATGCATGCTGTTCTAATACTAGCTATCTAGTCTTTAGGAACGAGGACCAGCATGCGCATCCTTCTAGTGCCGGTTAGTAACGTCACTGTCAGCAGCAATCTGAGCTTCTGCCGGTGTACCTATGGAAGTATGTAGTTGTTTCTTAAATCTCTTTGTGGCGGAAATATTTTGTAGCTGCATTGCTGAAGGAGAGGATGCATTTCTTAAAGGGCTAGATTACTGGAGTAGGAAAATATTAAGCATGGATTAGTTAAGATGCAAAAAGTGAGCCGATGAGGTCACTCCAACAATAATTATTACTCAGTCACTTAAAACGCAAACATTGTACTGAGCGATATTGCTAATGAATCCTCTCTTAAAGCACGACTACGAGATTCACTAATTGCTGCGATGACAACCTTATTTAATACTAATACTAATATAAAAAGAATGGAATAAAGTGATACGATTCAAAATCAGGGAAAGTATGCAACTGATCGCTTGATTTACGATCAACCGTCCGATTAGAAACACCCTTCAAATATGAGAACAAACATGGCGATCACCGTTCAATTATCCCGTCGTGTTCGACACTGATATACCTCCTGTGAAACTCCTTAATCTCTGCGCCACGCTTCGTGAGATTTGACTTTGTCATCGTAGCGTGTAGAGTTCATTTGAAACAATGTCATTACCTTCAACGACGCTAGTCTATGAACTCGTTCAAAATCTTGTAATCATAGCAATCTATTTAGCCTGACTGCTGGCAGTATTATTCAATTTGGTAAGCCTAATGAGATTGGAGTAGGCGAGAGCGATTGCACTTCAGCTTTGAGCACGATTGGACGACAGGTCCAGATTTGTGAGGTGACCTAGAAACAACGAATCAACTCGGGCGGTTACACAACCATCTCCTATATCGTTTTTCTTCAGACTCAATGAAGTTATATATCTAAAATTACAGGACCTGGCGAAGGCCTTCGCGCAACCGTCTTTTACGTCATTTTACTTCAGATTAAGGCTCGTAGAATGCCGGAACATTTACGCCCTCCTATCCAAGTCGATTGTTACGATTACTTCCATAACAACCGTTCAGCTGCTCAACATCGAAAACAATCAGATTTCCAAGAAAATGAGATTGTGCAAGAGCTTGGATACCGGCCACATGACACATACTTTGGGCTAGATTCAGATAGTTTCATGTCATGAGATATGGGATGCAGCAAGGACCATCACCTCTGCGTCGATTAATTCCACGCATTCAAAGTCCAAATCAGTTATGCTGCAGAATTGGCACAGACACTCTCGAAGATTCGAAAAAAGGGATTGCATAAGGCAAGATATAAAGGGAGATATTCCGATGGTAGAATCGCCATGATACCGTAGACGGATATCTTACTGAATCTCCGTGTCAGTTTGGTTAGTGCTAGAAATGAGTTGATCCTGCTGTTGCCGAGGCACTTGCGTTATTAATATCGTTATTGTTCAGATTCCTCTCCGTGAGATTAGGTAGCAGAGGATTCAGTGATAGGAGGGTCATTGACATATCTCTTACAGTGGTGTTGGTGAGATCAAGATTTTTGAGGTTTGCATACGGGGATTGCGCCATGTGCTAAAACCGACGTTAAACCCTTCTTTAATGACGTTTTTCGTAAGATAAATGCACCTCAACATGCTTCAAGGTTCAATCCTAGGCAGCTCCATTATACCCTGTTCTCCACAATTGTTAACAGTAAGACTAGTTATGTTCCTTAGCCAAGAAACTCGTGCAAGGGCTTGGAGAATTTTATCCTCTATTCCGCTACCTTAATAGTTTAGGCTCATAAATTAACAGTGAGAATTGATTAACAGTTAGATATTTCTTCATAGTACTCCGAGTTTTAGAGTGTTTTAAAGTTGTCGGTAACTTTCGGATAAGGATATTCTGACATTCTGCACAAGTAAGCTCGATATGCTCGATGTCGGTATACATTCCAGATTCTTCTCTGAATAGAATATTGAAATCTCCTTCAGTCATGTCTTCTTATGGATGAACTAATATCTACTTTATTTCAAATTTGATAATATCTGAGTAAATTTGTATGAGCCCGGAGACATATTCCTACCCTTAAGAGCGGGCTCCTCTCAAAATATGCAGGATAAATATATTCTGCAATTATAATTTGCAGTTGTAGAAATTTGATTCAAAGTTGTTATTGGTGGTCTTTTATTATTAAATTCACGTTGGTATTGCACACATTTTTTGTCCAGTATATTTAAATTCATTTCTATTCTTATTATTTTTCTTCACTCACGTAGCAACAGGAAACTAATTAAATTCAAAATAATGGTATTGAGAAGTGTAATCTGTTTAACTATTTATGTCTGCTGCATGGATAGTAATAATGCTTATTCCAGTCCACTATCGCCGATTAAGAGACGTTTGTTGAACAGCTTGTCGAAGCCTTCAATTTTCCCGTCCACTAGACCTTCCTTAATTCCCACATCGCTTCCCGCTAATATCCAGGCTAAAAATTTACCATCTTTGTCCCCTTCAGCAACTATTATTACTCTATCAACTACTCCCTCGCTTCAACCAATATCATCTACCTATTCTCCAAATCAAGGTCCCCCAATACTTTCTTCTAATACACCAACTGCACCTTCCGTGCGCATGCCTACTCCAATACCCATTTTCCCAACAAGTAACGTTCCTTCCATAAGTGCATCCAATCGTCCATCGAATATCTTGCCTTCTTCCTTACCGTCAAAAATTCCTTCGCCTCCTCCATCCCGGACTCTTCAATATACCCCGACGAGTGTTCCATCTTATCGTCCTAATCCTCAACCCACCACACTTCCTTCTCTCCGTTCAACCATTGCCCCAACCTCCGCCCCTACTCGTTCTCCAACGTCGCCTACATTTCCTCCAACCAAATCCCCATCCGCCTCCCCAACGAAATCCAGAGCACCTGTTACGTCCCAGCAACCAACAAAGTCTCCGTCATTCTTGCCTTCCTCGATTTCACTCACACTTTTACCCACTGTTCCTCCTACATTTTCCCCATCAGCGCTACCTACTTCCTATCCATCCATATCTCCATCACTATCGCCCACATCACTATCGCCCACTTCCTTTCCAACAATATCTCCATCGCTATCCCCTACTTCCTTCCCATCCATATCTCCTTCACTATCCCCTACTTCTTTTCCATCCATATCCCCATCGCTATCCCCTACTTCTTTCCCATCCATATCTCCTTCGCTATCCCCCACTTCTTTTCCATCCATATCTCCATCGCTATCCCCCACTTCTTTTCCATCCATATCTCCATCACTATCCCCTACTTCTTTCCCATCCATATCTCCATCGCTATCCCCTACTTCTTCTCCATCCATATCTCCATCGCTATCGCCCACTTCTTTTCCAACTGTATCTCCATCGCTATCCCCCACTTCTTCTCCTTCCATATCGCCAT
>VKHC01000520.1:0-11397 GCA_015143735.1 Synura sp. LO234KE | reverse complement strand
CATCAACTCCAAACACTCATAAATCACCCGTAACTGTGGCCTATTATCAGGTGGTCGATAGTTTCACTTCTCCTAAAACTCCGGGATATAACTTAGGATATAGCAGCTCCTCATACTCCAAGCTCGCTATCTCATTGGCGACAAGCCTCTGCCGAGATCGAGACCCGTCTCTTCGCCTACGAGACGAGCTCACTCGCGCAGGACTGCCCGTCCTTGGTGACACGGACTGTGTGGGTAACGTCTCTGTCCCGAATCCTTTGCGGAGACTCTGCCTTCACTTAGAGGAAGTGCGTGTGATCCATCCTGTCACGAAGAGGCTCCTTTCGATCCGATGTGACGAGCCCCCGTCGTTTCGGCAGTTCCTTGAGCAGTGTAGGGAAGAGCAGTATCAATATTCCAGAGAGTCGTCCGTGATTGCAGCCCCTGTCCGGCCGGAAAATCGTGTCCCAAATGACGACAGTGACATGGGCGCCGAGCAGCGTAGTATCAAAGTTTTATCTTTGAAGGATTACTTGGCGACTTCCCAATCCAGTGCCAGCGCACACGGGGGTCGTAAATTGAACAAACGATAGTCCGCAGTTTTATTGAAATTGTCAGCAATCACATTTTGCAAGAGCCGTTTTTCACAGCGTTCAGAGTAGAAGATTTGGTGCAGGATAAATGTTTTGCTTTTGAATCGCGTTGTAATTTACTGTGATGTTTTTGCGGTTTTATGGGTGTTTTCAGTGTTACTATTGTTTGTTTCATGCGTGTAGCTAATTAACTTTTATTCTTTGGCTTTTGTTGGCGGTGTGGTGGTCCATCAGAAAAAGACTTTTTGGAGCGCTTTAAAAGCTTCAATAATTAAAATAATTCTTAGCTTCTACTACTATGCATCCTCGTAGAACTCTGCTGACCAAAACCACAGTATAGTACTACTAGTGCGGATGCAGCATTCAGGATGCTATGCGTCAAGCTTGATTGTAGAAAAACGAAAAACAATTACTTTGTTCTTGCCCAGATTATTTTTTGTAAATGGCCTCTCGTTGATGTGGTATAACAACTGGTGGATTCTTGTAAGGGAGTACTGCTAGTGGTAAATTGCTACTCCAGAGTGTTCTATGTATTCTTTACTGCTATTTCTTCGTACAGAAACCCTAGCAAGAAGTTGAACATCAAATTTTTATACAACCTACGTATGGTGGATCTTATACCGCATATTTTAGTTTTCTTACTAAGGAGGATTCACCGTTTCAAGCGAATTGCGTTTAAAATAGAGTGAAATTAGTTACTAAAGCTAAAACCTAATTGTCTGATGGAATCAAAAGGTCGTTGACAGCAGTTAGGTGTAACCCACCCTCTCGCCTACTCTGCTACTCATATCCGGCGAATGCAGCTTATCTAGCTATATTTTGCTTTATTTGTCGTCCATCCCGTAGAACCTCCTCATCGCTGGATCCATCGCTCTCGGATCCGCAGCAGGTGCAGCCGCGTACATCTGTTGGTAGTACTGCTGATAGTACTGCATGTAGTATTGCTGCATATAATACTGCTGTTGTTGCTGGTACGCCGCCATGGTGGCCGCTTGCTGCTGCTGCTCTATGGTCGGGGCGGCTGGCATTTGGGGGAGGGCCAGGGGGTACCCAGGCAGTGACGGCAGGAAGGGTGGGATAGTCACGCTGGCGGCGGCGGGCGCCATGGGAATCGGCTGAGGGACGGGCACACTGACTGGGGCTGGAGTAACTGAGCCTGCTGTACTGCTTGTAGCAGTAGTAGGTACCGCTATCGGATTGGGGGTGGCCACCGCCGGCACAGAAAGGGTCGCCGGGACCGAACTCGAGGGAGAGAGCAGTGCAGAACTGCTCTCCACGACCATGGGAACACCCGATGGAGTAGCCACAGGCGACGGAACTGCCGCGGAAACAGCGTTCTGGACCAAATTGCTGACGGCATTGAATGAGCTCGCAACAGCGGAGGGCGAGCCTAGGGACTCATTCACTGCACCTGTAGGCGACGGCTTTACATCCGGTGTACCAACGTCTTGGGGACGAGCCTCAGCCATATTCCAAGAAGGGACTGTAGGCACAGGAACAGCAGGAGGCGCACTCGCTTGGGTCTGAGCAATCTGATCCTCCTCCCTCGACTGCACTAACACAAATTCGGTGTTAGAGACCAAGACATTGTCTCGCGCAGATGATGATGAGGGGCCCACAGCAGGTTCCACTGTAACTGTTTCAGCGGTCGACGAAGTATGGTTTCTATTTGACGGGGCATTGTCAACAGCACTATCCACCTTGACAGGCACATCGGTATCACGCCAGCCGTCAGGCATAGTGGGACCGATTGGAGCGCGCTCATTCCCATCCCCAGGTGCAACCACAGGTGTAACCACAACCGAGGGCACCTCCACAACAGGTTTCGCGACTTCTTGCTCTACTATGGTGACAGGTGCCGTGGGTGGCGGAGGCAATAAAAACACTGTAGAAGAGGGCGCCGGTGCGGGCGCGGGCAACGGCAAACCACTAACCAACGGACTGGGGCTTCCAGCTCCCAGCGCACCGTAAGGCATCATGAAAGTAGCGGCTGATCCGAATGGGTCCCCCACCATGGGGAAAGGCATCGCAGTGGCAGAAGCGTAGGCAGCGGAAGCGGCGGCAGTTTGGCTCTGTGTGGACGCGAGAATGCTCTGATAAATCTCCGACGCCTTCTCCGACTGGGGTATGATCGGCTCCAACTCCCCTCCTGCACTGGAGACAGTGGATGGGGCATTCGAACCAGCAGGTGAGCCCGAGGGGGCCGCTGCTCCCGCCGCAGCGATGCGCCGGCGTTTTGCTCGATCCCCCTTCTTCTCCGTTATCCATGCCATAGACATGTAATCCCCCTCGTCCTCGAATCCCTCCCCCCGCCTGCGCACGTGCCCGCCTGCCGACGAATCCGGAGCCTCGCCCTCTTGCTTACCCGTGGGAGACGCCGTCGGCTCCTCCACGTCATACATCGACGTCGGGGCGGGCTGAGTGCGCACCTCCAGCGCGGCCCCCTTGGTCTTCTCCCTCGAGTCCGCCTCCACGTCTTCCTCCGCGTGGCCGTCCCTCACGAAGTAACCCGAGTACGAGGGTTTGTATCGCCTGACGTCATCCGCGTCCTCCTTATGGACGGAACCGTCGGGTTTGACCTCCTCGTTGTGGCCAGGGTCGTTGGAAGCAGCGGCAGTGGGACCGATAGGCTCCCTTCGCTCGCCCTGAATGACATATATTCCGTGAATACAAGGCTTATGTCAACCCTGACAGCGCGGACTCAAACGCTTACCGTCGCAAATTGAGAATCTGCCGGCGTTTCTGTTCTGTAAGTCTCGTTGCGCTCGTTCATTGGATAAGGAGGCCTCTGCTGATCACCCGGAGCTTTACCGTCTTCGTTGGCGACGTCCATCCTCCCGCGCCCATCCACGCTTGGGTCCACCTCTCTGTTGTCCCGGACGTTACCATCCTCGGGGTACACACCGTGGGGCCTCCCTTGAGGCGGTCCACCCTGACGGTCTCTATTTCTGGGATCAAAGGAGTTATTGTTATTTGGGAAATTCCCCCCGCGGCCTCGCCCTCCCCCGCCACGTCCTCGGCCCCATATCTGCCCGCGACCACGGTCATAGCCACCACCTCGCCTGCCATAGCCCCCACCCTCATATCGAGGATCTCCCCCTCCCCCGTGTGGTGGCGGGGGCGGGTAGTCATATCGACCTCCGTGTTGATCCCGCCCGCCACCACCATAGAACCGACGGTCACCAGGTCCGGGTCCCCCACCCCGCGGGCCCGGCCAATTACGATCCGGAGGGTACGGGCGGACACGGCCAAATTCGTCCACAGGGGGAGGAGGTCTCCTTGGGTACCCCCCACCCCCTCCACTTCCACTGCGGTACGAAGAGGACCTCCTGTGTCTTGAGCTAGATCGAGACCATGACCGTGACCTGGACCGCGACCTGGAGAACGACCTGGAATACGAGGAGCGCGAACGACCACGAGACCAAGAGCGACCTCTGCTGTAACTGCGACTACGACTTCTCTGCGACCCTGATAGGCTCCGGGATCGGGTTTGGTTTCGGTGATGTTCAAAGCCTGGGAGAGGGTGCTGCTTACCTCTGTCAGAGGGAGGGTAACTATGGCGATCAGAAGGGAAAGGAGGGCGTCCCCTCTGCTAGGGCATTACATAATAGGGATGAAAGATAAATGAGTGTAGATAGAAATGATGAATGAACCTCAAGAGTGCCTCGGTCCTCTTCCACGGTTGATTTCGGGATAACTTTTAAGGGCTCTTCGCTGCTAACAAGACCCACACCAGTGGATGATTCCACTGGATTGGAGCTCACAGACGGATTCCAGCGTTTCATATTAATTTCACTAAGATCATTAGATGGTAAAGACTTCGTTTTAGTCTGAGCATCCGCTGCATATAACTCGTCAGCGATTAATGTACCAAATAAGCACTCCTTAGGAGTTTTTACTCGCACCGCGTCTGGTGGAGATGATGCAGGAACTCTAGTCATTATTCCGGAATGGCCGCTTGAATTGAGAAAGTCATTTGAATATTAAATTTCCAAGAAAATGTTAGTACCTTCTATAATTTCCGTCAGCACGATCTAATAATTCATCAGTTCTTTCCCGAGGAAAATCAGAGTACTCTACATCATGGATTCCTCTACCAGATTCTCTCTTACTTCTCTTTTCTTTCTTTCTCTTTTTCTTGTCTTTCCTGTCCCGCCTTCGCCACTCATAATCGCTATCGTATTCGGTCTGGGTAAACTAAACGTAAACAAATACAAGGACGCAATTAAAATATCGCTGTGTACTAATAAATCATATCTCACAACGCCATGGGAATCGTTATAATCCACAAAGTCTCGAACCCTACGATAACCATGATATTTTTCCAAATTTTCGTTGCTCTCGACTTACCTTATCGACGTATATACCCTTGCCATAGCGATCGCTAGCTGCAGGCGAGGATTTTACATCCTCATTCATCATGTCCAATAGTCCAAAGGAACGCGTGCGACTCATTGTTGCTACAACTATTGTGGCTGCAAGCTGCAAAACAATTGTGGTATCCTTATGAGCGCAACGACGTGTGCTATCCACTGCAACGCGTGAATGAAAATTTCAAGATTTTTGAATATTCATTCCTTTTATTTGATTAATATTTTGTGGTTACTTGTACGTCGTACTCTTTCGTCTCCCTATCTAACGAGTGTAATTTCTGAATTTGACTGTGCTCGCAACTTAGCAAATTTCATATCCCCAACTTACCCACCATCGGAATATTTCCGACTAGGTGACCGTGCTATATCACCCGTAAACTATTATAACTCAGCATAAGTAACTATTTTGAATGTTTCCATTTTCTATATTTCTGCTGGCGGCTGCATATTTGACCCTGCACAATAAACTGTGGAATAAAACGAACAAATTTGCAATATCTTCAAACAATCTAAATATTGCTCATGATCATATACTTCCTGATCTAATTCCTGTTCGAGGAAATTGCTCGAAGTTAAATGAAAATCACCCTGTAGTATCGGCAATAGTCGGTCGATGGAAAGAAAAGTCATTGCCTGGTGCTCGAAGCGATAACATCAGGATAGGATTGGCCATCGAAGGTGGGGGAATGAGAGGATGCGTTGCAGCTGGAGCCACTGCTGCTTTAAACTTCTTGGGATTAAATGATTGCTTTGACTCTGTTTACGGTAGCAGTGCAGGATCCATGATCGGCGCTTACTTCATCAGTAGACAATTTTCAGGGGTTTCTATTTATCACGATATACTTCCAGCGGCGGGTTCACAATTCATAAGCAAAGTCATGCTGTTGAAATCAATCGGGATACTTCCCAGAATCTATAAGAAAGCACATTATTTCAGGGAGGGTGGCCTGAAGAAATTGGAACGGTGTGTCATAGACATAGACTTATTACTCTCTGGTGTCATGGGCCATTTGCTACCGTTAGATTGGGAAACGTTCTCGGAAAATGAGAAGAAACAGCCTCTGCGCGTAATCACATCGAACTTATCGAATCTCAAGTCGAGGTCACTTTCTCGCGAACTCGGGAACTACAAAAATCTCCAAGAACTACTTGCGTGTATTCGCAGCTCCATGCTGGTTCCTGGGATATGCTCCGGTCTAATGGCTGTATCTCACTCAATATCAACCCCTTTTCTTGTCCCAAATAGTTTTTTTCGACGTTCTGAAAGTAGTTTGGGGCTTGACAAGTTAGACTATCTCGTCGATGGCTTCCTATGCGAGCCAATGCCTTTCCGAACCGCTGTGCAGGATGGATGCACGCATGTAGTGCAGCTCCGCACCCGTCCAGACCCTTGTTTAGGGTTGAATAAAAGACCAGGTATCTATGAGCGTGTAATAGCAAAACGGTTTCTGGAGTCTCACCGTCAGCGGAAAGGCGCTCAGTTCATCGCGACACTACAACACCAGCGTCAGTATGCACAAGATATCATGTTGTTGAATAGCGCGTGTGAGGGACAAGCAGAAGGGGTGTACGTGGAGTTTGTAGGAGATGTGGCAGGAGGAGCACGAGCGCATTTACTTCCCCTTGCGCCGGGAGAGGACTGTGTTGAGATCGGACAATTGGAAAATCGCCGCAGTCATATACTACGTGGAATGCGAGATGGTGCCAGGCGTGTCCTGACCTTGTTCGGTCCGGCGCTAGGAGTCATTCAAACCAATCAAGAACTGGAGGATACGGTGACTTGCATATTTCCTGAGTCGATTTTGAACCGCCGGATAACTCTCGATTTCAAATACCCATTAGTGCTTTTAGAAGATGGTGTTTTAATAAAATAGTTATGGTAAATTTAATATTTGCTTTTGTTGTGCGCCCGTCACGCTGCAGAGTATTTTGACGAAAATCAAGTATTTAATTCTTACACAGAATGGTGGAATACAGGGTAAACAACAGCTTACTGCTATTTTCTACGTCAGAGTACTACTATCCCCTAGGTATCGAAGGGCAGGCCGACCGGCAGGAGGAGGGCAACTAATTCCCCTCCCACCACCGACAGATTTGTCCGCGACGATGTCCCTAATGAGTTGAACGGGGACGCGTGGCGAACCAAAAAATACACCATGATCATGGAGGGCAAACAGATAGGGAGGAGGTCAACGATGGTGAAAAAGAACTACACAGTAGTGTGAATGAACAAAGGACGTAGTGGGGTGTGACCTACTAACTAAAGGCGCAGCTACCACCAGCCGTTATACGGTTCCACTGTCAAATCTTGTGAGCTATAAACCAAGGGCGCCCTTGTTCCTTGGTGGACAACTATTTAAAAGGAGAGACTGCTTGTCCTCAACGAAGAAGAAAATTGCATCCTGTCACAACGGCGTGGAAATCTCCGTGGAGCTCCCTTCAAGCGCCGAAAGCTCCGAGGAGGATGCGGCCGGCGGAGGCGAAGAGGCATCGAAACTTGGATAAAACCCCACCTGCATCCGTCTGCAAACTTGTCGCGGAGGTCCGCGACCAGAAAAAAACCGAGCGTAATAGACCCCCAGGAGGCCCTGTAATGTGGAAGTGCAACGCCAGTTGCGCTTTTATTTGTCATCTGTTGAACTATCTTATTCCACAAGAGATTTACTACTGCCCCCGCGGCTCAGATTGTCAAACATCAAACGGACGGTAAATGAATGCATTCTGCTCGGAGGAGAAGTGCCCTGAACATCCCTGACAAGATGCAAAGAGTGGACTGCTCGAGGCCCTTAAGTCGATATGACGTTTCGGAGGGGAAGTTTCCGTCCGACCATGACGAAAAAGTACGAGCCCGGTGTGCATCGCGGCTGGACCAAATCGTATATGTCCAGAAGATGGAAGGCGTGGGTGAAGCTCTCGTCGGTTGTAAACTAAAAGCTGCTTAGAGAACCTTGACGGCGATGTATTGCTGGACGTCATGGGAGACACCCATTGGTCAGATACCGCAAAATTTGAAGAGACTTGAAAATGCACTCTTTAAACGCAACTTTCCCCTAAGGGTGCGCCGCACATCTTCCGCCGTAATATTTTTTTAAACGTAAACAACTTAGCTTAGCAAGACATAACAGGCACGTAATGCAATCTACCCATATGAGCCAGATTGGCAAATACCACGAGGGTTGTGGACAGGAAAAAGAATTTTTCCCTCTTCTGCCGTAATATGTCTGAAGAAGGGTGAGATTGACGGCACTAGAGTGAAGATGGGCTGTCAGGTTCATGAATCTGTCCCATCAAGACAATAGGCTTGATGAGGGCGCACTTGGCAAGAAATCATGCTGCTGCAATGTTATTCACATATGGGAAATTAAGGGCCGGAACCGTAGCAGGCCACGGTGTTTGATCGACGACAAACTCGAAAAGTTTAGAGGAGCCAAAAACAAATCGCTGGGCAGCGTCGGATGCAAACGAATGTTCAACTTCAGCGTCGGACGGAAACGTATCAGCGTCGATGCTCTTCTTCGCCCTCAGGGGATAGAATCGTTGGGGAGGATGTCTGCATTGGCGTATACACAGAAACCTGTCAAATTCTCAGGAGGAAGCGTTGGTAGTTTGCTGCTTCTCCTTCAGGAAATAATGCTCTTGAATAGGGCTTCCGAATAGCCACGAGTTTATTTCAGGGAGAAATCGTATCAAAAGACTCTACAGCATTTATGCATTAACGTTTCTGAGTTATTCGTTGAAAGTGAAGGATGTGGAGCCTGCGACGCAATATTGATTCGAATTTTGTCTTCCCTTCTCACCAAGTTAGTGGTGGAGAGAGTAGCCTTCGTCTTCATCCGCAATACTTTAACGATGTTGAGTATTGTTTTACTACTGCTCAAACTTAATATTTTTGGATAGCCTGATATTTACCAACCAAAATGTTCGTACTATTTCTGCTAAAATCAAAGAATTTGTCCTGCACTGGATTCAGTAGGCTAGAAACAGTAAAAGCCCTTAGGAAACTACGATCATCATGTGCAGTAGAATCAACTAAATGGTTTGACTTCGGTTTGAACTGAAATGTCTCACATCTTAAACATTATAGTATATAGATAAAATATCTCATAATTAAGAGCCCCCCATGTACAAACCCCGTGATCAAGTGGGGGTAGGGGGAGGCAGCCTGCGCCCGAGAGCGTGGGAAAAGCCTCCTCCGGGGGTTGTAAGTATGCAACGACGTCTCCAACAAGATAGTACGGAACTCGCGTGTGACCCCGGGGAAGCTATGCCTACAAAAAAGAAATAGGCGCGGTATAATCGTTGAAATGTATGGCGGGAAAAGGGAACGCAACACTTTAATCTCTAGACCAGTAAGGTAGGAGGGAGGACAACCTCCGTAGCAAGAATCTACCTAGCGAATCAATGTGATTGAAAAGTAATTTCAGAGGAGGCATGCACTTTGAGGGCTCCTCCGCCACCAAGGCGCTCCATCGGTCCTCGGTCCTCCCCGAAACAACAAGGGCCATAAACGATTGCACGGAAGGGTGAAGTAAAGACGCTCCACCAATAAGTCACTCGGGCAGACAGGTGCGAGGTCCTCGGGTGAAGGGAGTACCCCCTCCTGAACAGGAGTAGTACTCGCTTGAGGGCTACAGGGAACAATTGATTGGTTGATTGGGTGAAGAGTGAAGGCTCTCGGTGGGGATGGATCATGCGGGATCCCACAGTGTGGGTCCACGCCTCCTTCACATCGGGTATAAGGGCATCCCAGAGAGGATTGATGATGGGGCCCCAAGGGTCGGACTTTTATATGGTCACAAAAAGGATGAGTTCCATTTGAATGAAGGGGGGGAAGTCCAACGGAACACTTGTGAACCTTCTATTGGGTTGTCAGCTATGACATGAGGACTTGCAAGTCAGAGGGTAGGGACAGGAAGATATGGAAGGAATAGCTGGACTTGCCGTAGAAGTGTTGGGGGACGTACTCGAATCTCCACACAGGGCCACCTCTCTTGGTGAGCGCGAATGTCGCCTTCACGTGGAAAATGAAAATGCATAAAAGACTTTCTCTGGAAGGCAATGGCAAATTGTTGTGAAAATACTATTGGTTTTATATGGTGGATGTGCATGGGACTGAATATTTTTTCTTGCAATTCGCGCTCTCGGCAATCGTCTAAAATAGACTGGCATATTAAAATTTTCGCATAATTGCTGTTTAGGACTCCCAAATCCCGCCAGACGAGCTCTTCAATCGTTCGTCTGTAGGCATTTAAAGCTTAAGGAACTTGCCGCTTGAATGCGGTGAACGAACCGTAAATCTAGCGAGGTAGAAAATGGCGAACTTGGTATCGATGGGTTGGCACCAAAGCGAGTTTGCGATGAATTGGGGTCCGGAGTTAAACAACCTTGCTCTCTGAACCTAAATTGTTGCGCAAAATATGTTTGGAAGAGATTTGGTTTAGTAGATGGCTGACCCGTAAAACTAAATTTTTATCCTCCCTGTCTAGATTGAGTTTGCTTTAGCCCTGGATTACCTTAGTAGGAATACTCTTGGAGTCCTTTCTCTTTGAGTGTCCTTATCTGGAATAGATTGTTGGAGATTCCGAATTCGCAGTCTGCTATTTTCCATTTCGGATAACTTTATTATTCCTGTCTAGATTGAGTTGGATAGAGGCCTGGATTACCTTAGATTTGAGAATACCACCATTAGATTACTTTCTCCTTTCGCTATCTGGAATAGGCAGGAGGTTTTGGTGTTCTTGCAGCAGTAAGCGATTTCCTATTTCGCAGCTAATGCTAAAAGCCAGGAGCAGTGTCGCCTGCGCAGTTAAAGGCTAAATTAATGTTGATCGAGGGGCACCCCTCAGGCAAATTCTAAGCAAGGCTGAGGAACTACCATTCAGAAGCCGACGGGTCGTTAGTAACAACAACTTAGATACTACGTTTTGGTACAGTCACGCAAACAAACTATTGGTTTGTTGTGTTAGAGGGTTCGAGTTGTACTGTGGTCGTGATTTTGTGGATGTAGCGATTTCCCCATCTTTGGCGACTGGAGTTTTAAGTACATAAATACATTATATAGGCGAATTCTGAGTCTAAATCTCTCAAAGCTGTATAAGATACGATCTGTGCGAAAACAAACAAACACAACTGTTATTGATGCCGCACAGTATTTTATTTTCCTCAGAATAGGTAATGTTCGCATTTAAGGCAGGATGAAAAAATGTTTATGATTAGTTCGAAATGATGACGATGAATGGCGCCAAAGTAGGTTCATGCCTTCTAACGAAAACTGAACAGGTAATTACAACCAGGAGGAAGAAGAAATATACCAGTATCAGAGCACTGGCAAATGTCGGAGTTCTTTCTTCCTGGTCCCTTGCTCAATGTGAAGAGCTCGACAAGGTTTTCGCCACGGAAATACGACGTCGAACTAAGAACATGAAGACCTCGCAACTGGAAAACTTGTTTCA
>VKHC01000519.1:0-11408 GCA_015143735.1 Synura sp. LO234KE | reverse complement strand
CTTTTTGTGGTTTTTAACCACACTACATGTGGAATATTATTTTAGATTTTGATGGACGATTTTGGTGCACCGATGTTAAATTAAGCAGTTTAAATGTGGATGTTAGTAGTCCTACTGGTTTTGAATGGACTAGGAACGATTCCTAATATCTAACCTCGTCTTAGTACTAGTGAGTTGTAATTACGAGAAAAGATATCGTAATGCATGATTTCTCCTTGCTGAACCAAGTGGAGGAAGACGAACGGGTAGTGCGACCTTCTGCGTAGTAGTACAACAAGAAACGCGTTCAACTCGAAGCAGCTATGTCGAATTTGTTCGCACATTCTTCACCACCCCCACGGGAGCAGATAGATGCACCAAGAACAATTGCGCACGTCAACCTACCGAGCATGATTTATGAATCATGGTAAGCGAAGCTCCACAGTAAGAGGAAGGGTACTAAGAAAGAGATTGGGGTACTCCTAGCAGATCAAGGTGTTAGTGCTGGTACTTCTCTCAGCTATTGCTTTATGTAGGGTGCTTTCACTCCTTGTAATTTCCCCCTTTCTCATATGGTGCTAAAGAAGTTTCCGCCATGTATCGTCAGCCACCACGAGGTTAGCTAAAGCAGTTCCTCCCCGCAGTCGTATTATCTGATTACTATATGTTTTTGTCCCGATTCACATAACAGACTTTTTCTAACTCCAAGTATGACTGGGTTTGAAAATTTGCCTCTAATGCACTTAAGTATTAAATCTTTCAAATTAAAACAGCAAAATGATTGTGGGCGCCAGTTACGTCTTTTAAACTCAGAAATCCAAAGTTGTCAGACTTGGCGAATCTTCCCAAAGGTGGAGAACATTATTCTCGTGTATTTCTTGTGGCCTGTTCTTGGACAAAGATATCGAGAGGTTTCAATTTTCAAAATGTTAATTTTTTGACCAACCTGACCTCGAGAACCCCAGGTAAATTGAGTCTCCAAGTGTCTCTACGGTTGAAAAACCCGATGCCTGTACTTCGTCTACTATGCTCCAGCGTGCCATGAATTCAATACTTGCCAGATGCATCCAGATCGGGATAAAATAATTAATTTTCTAGAAAATAGATCTTCCAGCAACTTCCACAGGACCGAAATTCACCCCGACACTTTACTTTCGAGGAGTCTAGCAATATAGCAAGAAGTAGTCGAATATCAAAGAAGCAGAAGAGCTGAGCTGCTAACAACATCAGCTTGTCGAGGATGTTCACAGAAGAACAGATATTGCTCTTAAGAAGAGGTTTTGGTTGCGCCAACGCCTCACAGCCTCACCTACAAACATTGGTCACTTCTATGCAAAAGGTAATTATTTTAGAAAACTATTGCCGTCTCGAAAATTTTGAAGGACGGTACGCTCCAGTAGTGACTTGAACAGCACAAGTTACACTGTAGCAAAAGCGCGAGACCTTCACGAGCTTGACTATTGTCGACATCATCATATTTCTGTGGACAAACTCTAGCATCGGATTCGTGGTGCTCATTTAAAAGAACTCATCGCCGAGGTCTTGTGTGTTCTTCGGATCCATAGGGTTGGACCTGTAGGACTTTCTCAGCAAGCAACGATTCAGCGAGAGGACTCCAGATAGTCCAGTACTTCCATGGGAGCTGGCGATGCACTTACCACTTTGACGTCCACTCTCCACGCCCAAGTAGTGTGTCGGGAAAGTTTTCATTCTTGACATTCGATTCTTCCCAACGGCCCCAGTCGCACTGGGACGACACACTAACCCGGTTTTGAGAATTTTCAGCCAGCCTTCCGCCACCCTCAGGGTCCTAGAGTTCTCAAGGCGCCACGCTCCATCGCAGAAGGCCCAAAGCAGCAATCGTGCAGCCTCGTTGGATATACTACACTTGATCAGATTCACTCGATTGACCATCTGTTCAAGGCCCTGATAGACCTCTCATCGCCGGTAAACATCGATCCACTTTAGGAAGTAGATATCTAAGTTATGTGGAGAAAATATGGTGGGCAGATGATACCTGTCAACAACACATGGTGGATTCGCGAGCGGAAGTTCTTCTTGTCTTTACCGCATAAACGTGTCATTGGTTGTCGTCCAGCTCGTAACGACACGTTCTTCAGCATTACTTCTGCTACGACTCCTCTGCACCTCAACAACGTCACATGGGGCTGGGTGACCAGTACTATCTAATAGCTTTTAACACTGCTATTAATGCGCATTAGAAATAGGTGTTACTAGTCCCTAGTTCGCGCTTAAACCAGTGCAGGGACTAAGAAAATGATTGCTAGTATTTGTCCTGTGTATGTTCCTTCTTGCCTTTCTTCCCCTGTCCCTGCCTGACTGGTCGATATATTTCAAGAGGGGTTGCGGTTCGTCACGATTTCTACCTTTTTTCTTCAAGGGGACATTGCGTGGAGTTCTTACACAAGCGCTCCAGGAGGTTCAGTGATAAGGTATCAGATACGGTTCCACATGCGCCGGTGTAATGTTTCTCCAGATCAGCCAGCATTTTGCTGTTTCGGTAATGACCATATATTTGATTTTCAGTAAATTATCAAACACCCACTATATTAGATAATGCAAGATTGCATCTGTGTACCAAACCTTTCGCGCTTTAGTATCCGTTAAACAATTCCTAAAGCACCGCCGAAGTACCTGCTAAAGTGCACAACTGTTTTGATTTAAGACCGTGCTGAAGTCACATCTCGCTACCGCTATAGCAAAAACTTATAGAAATTTAAGCTTTTTACTAAATTGCTATACTTTATTATTGCTTTAGAAGCTGAAGTCATACTTTTTTAGAAGCTCAAGATTTCCTAATGGTTTACTAAAGTCATCTAATGAATTACTAAAGTCTGGTTCTTAATTATTACATACACTTTAGCAGTTAATTTGGTCGGTTACTATCGTACCACTATACTATTACTCCTTCTTCAAAGGACAAACAGCAGTATCGTGTAACAAAGAATTTCTTTGTGATAAAATACTTTTAAGTCATTTTACTATTTCCATTATACGCATGTAATGTCAGGTTCACCACCTCCGCACCGTTATTCCAATTTACTATTTCCAATAATGCCAGGTTCACCACCTTCTCACCGTTATTCCCACTACACCAAAAGATTATACTTAGACTCTAGTAGCAAATAATGCATCATCATCATCACATGAACATGCCGGGGCGACTAGAAAATATCAAATTGTCGATATAGTTTGGGCTGGTGGAGCAACTCGTTTTGTTGTAATGATACCGCCTGAAAAGCGAGCCATTGCGTCTCGGCCGTTCCAGCATCCCATCCCCTTCCCTCTGCTTCCGACAGCAGACCTCACTGTTTAAAGAGATCCTTCCTTTCCAACTTCAGGAACAAGCCTGGCATTCCTCCATGACGCACTTCCTCTGCTCCTTTTCGTTTCTTCGTACCAAATTTAATAATTAAATTGTGATACACCTCCTCAATTGTATTTGCTTTCAGAAGCAACTCTCGTATTCTTTCAAGTTATGGTAAAGCAAAACCAAATTTTGCCGGTACCACCTCCGCTCCATCTCCTGTACTAGACTAATATTGTTCTCTTCTCGTCCTCGTTCTCCTCGTCTGTTCACCAAGACAATTAGCTAGAAGTTTGCGGTTAGTACCACCACGGAAAAGGCATTGAAACCACTACAAGATATACTCTTACACTGCTTTTTCCCTGTTGTCTTTACTCGCAGGAAGGAGCCAAGCAACCAAGCAATATTTATTCCTGCCACCCCAATGACTATTAAGCTACTGTATTGTACGAGAAAGCCGAAAACGAGGCGAGGAAGAAGGAGAATTTCCGACAAAGGATATTTCAATTATTACCAAACTCAGTTGACCAAAGTAGCACAAATAAAACAACTGTCGTTCCCCGTGATCAGACATAACAACTGTACTTCTCCTGCAAGTACTCCACCAAGTCGCCCTTCTGTCCTTCTGGAAAACAAAGTTGCCAATCGAGTTTTTGCTCCATGACCTGTGCGAAATGACCGCAGACAAACAGTATTTATTGATACTCATTTCTTTTTCATAATTATGAATCGAAATCATACGACCACCACGAGTTGAACTAGAAATACGACTTGTTCAAATATCACGTGGCACTAGCAGGCATTTTACTTTGTCAAACCACCCAATTCAATGACAACACCGCTGTCCGACCGTACGTCGCACGGGGGAAGTGGAGAGTGGGTGTACGGTGCAGCACGCGTATGTGATGGGAGTGATATTAAGGGAAGAGAACACGGCGAAGAAGGTTGTTGCATCTGATTCTCGTTCTCCTTCCGAGCAGTCATTCGACTCAGGGGCTCACCTCTTTGAAAGCTCTGCCGCTTGGTATTCTTGGTAGAAGCTGTGTTTGAAAGAAGATTTCAGTCTCACATGTCAGAATGGGTTCTAGCTATAGGCAGGAGGTATATAACATGGTCACTGTGAAACATACACACACACATCGCATCTAAACTGATGGGACAGAGAGTTCTAGAAAGCGACCTCCGGTCTGGTCAACCATCTGCACCGACCCACCGATAGCACACCTGTTGCACTTCGTCGCCGCCCAGCAGCGGCGGAACCTTCCACGGCTCGTACTCCGACCCTGCCACATGACCCCGCAACGACTCTCCCAACTTCAACTCTTCTAAAGCAAGCAGAAAATACTCCAAAGACCAGAGCGCGCGTCTGAGAGTCTCCCGTAGTTGGATCCGCATCAATCGATCCCCAGCCTCCTGCACCTGCTGCTCCTGGGGCACTGGAGCCAATGCGATTGTCGGCTGTTTAGCTTTCCTTGGCACAGAGCTTGACTCCTTCTGGAACAGTGCCCACAACTCTTCCAGCTCGGCGGTTACAGCAGGACGAACAGCAGTGCGCACGTCTGCGAGATCGACTTCCTTCAGTAGCACACGTACCAGGGCCTCCGACCCTTCCGCCGACAACAGCGCGCCCTCCACCTCCTCCTGACATAGGTTTGCTAGAGCCAAGAGGAGCGCCGTGGGGAGGGAGGGAGCGCCTACCACGGCGTGTCCCAGTGACAATCGATCAAACGGACCGAATGTTGGAGGTAAAGGGGTACTGGAGGGTGTGGAAGGCCAACAGACACGGGCTTGCGGCAGATGCAATTCCCCACTGTGAGAGTCCTTGTCGGTCCAGACTTGTTCCAAATAAACTCTCGAAGCCTTGAGCAGTTTCTTCAGCTTGAGGGCGGTCCAGAAGAGGGTCCTCGCCTCATTGTAATCTTGTAGTGAGAGGTGCAGAGAATTCTATTCGATTCCGAAAATAATAGGTTAGTGCGCACACTCGATCATCAGATAGACGACTAGAATACAATATGCATTTTCTCGCAGTAGAAATCATACATGTACGATCAGTCAGCGTAGCTTTCTCTAGCGCCCATTCCACGACACCGATTACTCTGCCACAAGTCACCACACACCTTCATGACGAGTTCGCTCAACGAGGACTTCCTCGTGCCATGATTGGATGCCCAGGAGGAGAACGCGAAGCAGTCCCCGAGGAGAGCGGTGAAACTGAAGCGTGAGACAGTGCAGGAAGATCGTGTGCCACAGACAGGAGGAAGGAAATGAGAAGGATGAGCGGTCAGGAGATGAGAGGAGGCCTGCACTGTGGAGGAAGGAGGCGGGAGGGTCGGATCGTATCGTGTCCACTCTCACCACAGGGTCCGATGTCGAGCACCGACCGGAGGATCCCACCGCACCACTTCTCGCATATGGCGAACACGCGGCAGGAGGTCCTCACTGTAATTCCCTTCACCCACGACTGTACTTCGGTCACCACTCTGCCGCGCATACGTCACAGGAATACATATGAACAAATGACAAAACAGAGAATTGATCATGACAGATATTCATATCCCACATCATTTCAAAGAGATGTGATGGGAGGTATCCATAAGTAAACCCACATCACTTCAAAGTGAAAATGAAGCCATCTGCCGATTAAGATCTCGAAGGGTGAATAGGAATAAGTTGAAGATGCGATATTTTCGTGTATTTATAACTCAATGGGAACATAAGGCTAACCACACGAACCGCAGGATCGAACCTAAACAGATAACAGAACACAACCGCAAGGGCATTAGATTGCCAACTGACCATGTTTAGATGAGGCATAAGAGGGTCTGGTTTGTCGTCTATGCCTCCGGTGGAAGTGGACGAGGCGGCGGAAGAGAAACCATATCCAGGTGTCGCTCCCAACAACAAGGCGATGAAGATGGGGCGAGTAAGAGCCCGACGAAATACGTCCTTATAGAATGTCTGCGTAGTGCGATGGATTGGCTTTTCAGGATCAGGGTCGTTGCTTTCGAAGTAATCCTGGTACTCCTTCACATCGTAGAACGGTTTCATTAAAATATAAAGCGAAGTATTCACAGGAGGAAGATTGCAAGCAGCTTCCCAAGTCCCGGTACCATAGAATAAAGCGATCGCTCGCAAGCTGCTAACAGGGTCACTCAAAATCTTGAAAATTTCTGTCCCTATTCTGTTTGGACTTATTTTTTCCCGTAGAGCAGTTTTCACGTCTGTGCTATTCGACAAGGTGTTGTAAAGAGACTTCTCAATAGTAAATCTAAATCTAGAGGCGAATCTTATGACTCGAAAAGATCTAAGGGGATCATCCAGTAGGGTTATGCTTGGCTCGAGAGGAGTACAAATATGTCCTAAATACAAATCCCGTATTCCAGTACCTGTAAAATCCTCAATTTTTCCAGTGTGGATATTGAAGAAGAGAGAATTTATAGACAAATCTCGGCGCAGTGCATCCTCTAACGGACTGCCGAAAGAAGGCGTAAAAGGCACCTTGGAGTCCTTATGATATTGTTCATGTCTCATGCTTACAATATCAATATTGAAATCCCATAGTTGAACAGCCACCACATCCAGATTTTTAGTTTTCCGTAAGGTCCTCTTTATTACTGTAATTTTTACCTTTTGATCCATTTGGAAAATGCACCATCGATTAAGTATGTTTGCAAAGTATGCACCGTCGATGTTACTTAAAGTAACATCTATTTCTTTAACTCCGGACTTTCCGAGTAATTTATCCCTTATCCATCCACCAGCTATCCGAACAGTAGCATCTAAACGCTCATCAGTAACAACCGCCTTTAAAACATTAAATAATTTTTTCTCCTCGACCGACAAAAACGATTCATTCACATCAAAAGTTCGCGCAGAGAAAGACACACGAGACGATTTAAACAATTTTCCTATATGAAAACGGTATTTTAATTTGTTTAGATTATTAAATATTCGTTCTGGCGTCCCCATTGCGCCTTAAGTACTGATCTAAGGCAAAAATTGCTCGAGCTTGACAGAGCGCAATTATTTTAGTTTTAAAATATTTATTTTCACCTGTTGAAACTATAAACATCGCTACCACATTCAGATTGCTCGTTTCGAATGTCGATGTACCCTCCTAAGCGACGAGAGAGCAAAAGCACTCTTCCAGCGGCACGAAGCCCCAAATCTGATGTATTGAAGGAGAAGGATGAAACAATTGCAAAACTTGAAAAGTTGATCGAGCAATATGAGACCAAGATGAACTTACAACTGAATTCATCATCTTCTGATTCTAGATTTGATGAGCTGACGAGTAAAATCAGTAATTTGGAAAACGATTACAAGGAGCTTGAGGCAAAGAGGGAGCTATTAAACCAAGAAAATATATCGCTAAAAATGCGAATAGTAGAGTTGCTCGCTACGGAAACAATACATAATGAATCCTTGAAATTACCATTAGGCGATGATGATATTGATAAGGAACATAATGATTCAAAAGTTGAAGATATTTTTATCCGTCGTGTAATGAGGTATTGAAGTGACAGGTAGTTCAAGGGGAGTGCATAACTAAATTACAATATTTTTTTTAGTTGGCGACTTCGTTCTGGCATTGGTGGTTACAAGAATTGGAAGGGTGGGAATCCAAAGAGTCCATCTGTCATATCGAAGCGAACATTATCCGGTATCCATAATAGTAACCAATCAATAAACATCACCACTGTTTATGGGGGGAGCAGAACCCCTCCGAAAACCATTTCTACTTTTCCTCTCATTGAGCCGGGGAAAAGTAATCTAGTTGATGCATTACCTTGTACTCCAACCAGAGCGATTCTCGAACCGTCCCAAATTATGAGTAAACGTTCTCCACCGTCCACGGCGACAGCACAAAGCAACGGAAACGATATGAATGGAAATCAGTCACCAATCAGCAACGCGGTGAAGTCCTCTGTCAGAAGTGAGCCGCAGGTCATGACTCAGCGTCGAAGTGCCACACCTCGACGAGCGCGGAGTCCGAAGGGAGGAAGACAAGTGCTTGGATCGGACACGGATGATGACTTCAACTATGAATTAGACGACGAGCACTCTGATAGCACGGACGACAGTGGTTTTGGAAACAGTGGTTTGGACTTAAGACGTGGGAAGGGGAGGCGGCGCGAGCGTGGGCAGGTGTCCGACCCCGAGGTGCCCGGGCGGGAGGGGAAAGAAGGCGGTGAAGAGGACCCCCAGAGGGGAGAAGAGGCCCATTACTCTAGCACGGAGAATCCAGGTACAAGAAGTGGAGGGCAAGCGGCTGCATATGGCCCTCCTGACGTATAACTTCAGCATATATTATTTTGGTTGACTTCTTCTCCTTCCTCTTATACTACTCTACGGTGCAGACGTCTGGCGAGTTCCACAGAACCCCTCCTCCCCGCCGAACAGCAGTGCTCTGGCAGCTCTTGCTGTTGGGGACGAGGATCTGGTCCGTAGTCTCCGCACGCTCCAACACCAGGCTGACGAGCTGTACAACCAAGTACTCTCCGACCTGACGGCCCTGAAGCAAGACCTCTCCCGCCCCACGCCCCCACTTCTGCCCCGACTTCAGGCTCAGCAATCCAACGCGAGATATCTCCTCACACCGGCATCTTCCTCTTTGCCGCCTTCTCCGCCCCGGTGATGTCAGTACTCACCTAGCCAAATTCCTCGTGTATACCTTCTCTCACTGATATTTCGTCATATATCGCTCTCATTCCCTGCCATTGTAAAGTCCCAACACTTTTCCTATTGATATGATTTGATTTACTCATAGTTGTTGCGCTGCCGTTACAACTCGCAGTTCATATTTGTAACCGACAACTTCGTTAACTTGTTATTGAACCGAGTAGGGTGAACTTATTTCTTCTCAAAAATTCATAAATGAAGTTGCTCGGTGCTATCCAGTAGCCGGGCACTCACCAATCTTGTTATCTACTAACTTGCCGAAAATCAAGTAGTGATTTAATATTACTAGGAGAGAGAAGGACCACCACCGGGCCCCCGGCCACCCACCATGAACCAATGCCTAAGAGTCAAAAGCTACGCCTTGAACCTGGCAAATAACAATCCGCTGCTCGTATGTAATTAAGTGGGGGAAGAGGAAGAAACCACTGCCGATGGAAAATTTCCCCGCCCCTCGTCTGAGAATAGGCTAGTGCTGACGAGGAATTCTTCCCCCAAATGACGAAACCGGATGCTTGACGAACCAAAAGTCTCGTATAAAGCAGCTCGGGTTAGCTTGGAAAACGTGTGGCGGTTTTCGAACCGATCGCATCCTTTAAAATTTTCCCGCTCCAGTTCTGACCAGTTTCGCCTCAGAATTCGCCAAAAGGCTTCAAGATCATCTTTATATTACGCCGACAATGCGCAGGTCGCATCGTCCCCAGCTTCCGGATTTTAAAACAAGTAATAAAAAGTAATATTTTAAAACTAGTTATATTTTTGCAAAACCGTCATTCCGGGCTATAACCGGGTCTGTTGAAGGAAAACGAGACGCAACACGTTTCCAGCTGCTGGAGTTCAGTTTTCCAGCGCCATCAATCCGTGATTAAAAACTTTATTTTGGCGAAAATATTTTTTGGCCGAATCACACAAAATGCGGGAATCCCGCAATTTGACTTTAAAATTCGAGCCATGAAAAACATCAGCGCTTCCACGCAATTTTTTCCTACTTAGCAGTATAACCGTTAACTAGCGTATCTACAATACCTTCAAAGTGTAATGGCAGTAATTGCTGGGGCGATGCCCGGCCCCAGTCGTCGGACGCTCAAGGCTGAAGCCCGGAATGAGATAAATGAAGCAAATTAAGTTACTTATCTACAGCGATGCTGCTGATATGCTTCTTCGTTCCAGAATGAAGACCTTCATTCCGCGCCTTCTCATGATTGCAAGTTCTTTTTGGACAGTGTTCCTCATGTATTGGAGCCCAGGGAACAACATCCGAAATGCGCTGCAGCCTATAATCAAGCTGTCTCAACTTGTTCACTCTGCCATTTGGATTAAGTAAGCCGTGCTAGCACTTCTCAGACCGCCTGTGGTCTCTCCAAAACAGGAAGCATATTTGGCTCCTCCTTACTATACCGCAGAGGTAGCCGAATACATCTCCTCCCTGTAGGAAAATGACCAACTGCTTATAGCACGTCAAGTCAAGCTTGCTCTCACGACTTAGCTAGACTGCTAAGATTAATGATCTCGATCACCTAGAGTGGATATATTGACACAAAATTTGGGGATTTAGTACGGTTATCTCAGCTAGTCGCGCTACAGCGCAAGGAGTAATCGTGAAAAACTTTATACGTCGAAGGAGGGGGCTTGTAATGCAGCTCCAAGAGTCGTGCAGTCAAACACAAACTGTACACCTTGTAGTACCGCCATTCTAGGTTCACTCGGCAAAATCGCGGCAGTTCCTTGGCAGCACTCACACTCGACCAGGTAAAGCTGATTGAGAGTTTGTTCCCGAGCTTAGATATGCGCCAGAGTAGGCGCAGATGCCACCAATCCTTCTGCTACTAGCTATCCTGTGTTTTATTTTCACAGAAACTTAGCTTAGATTACACACAGAGACATTGCAGACCACGCAAACTAAGCACTCCTATGAGCTCCTTAGCAGATCACACTAGGTGTAGGGGCAGGGCGGACATACCTAGCTATCCTGTGTGACACGCCCCTACCCTCTTTACCCTTACCCGTTCCCTATGTTTTGAGTGCGGCTGGCGTTTCGTCACGTGTCCCATTTTACCTCGTAGGGGACATCATGGCGACCTAACACCGGCGCCTAGGTGCAGCCACCTGAAGCACTCCACTCGGTTATTGGGGCTTGCCAGTAGGTACATAGGGAGTGAATAAGTACCGCAGGCACACGGTTCCTTCTGCGGTGTTATTTCCTAGTCTGCCATTTTCGTCCAGTTTTTATAATTACTAACCATTTGAGTTTTCAGAAATCCAAAACAGTCAGGGGGATGCGGGAAAGTGCAGTGGTTCCCGAAAATCGTATAGTTAGATTAAGTAGTTGAGGACTGAAAGAAAAAACAGACCAAAATGAGAGGTAACCCCGCATCACCACCTAAACTAAAAACTCTCCAGGAACCAACTGGCAAGTCCCGTG
>VKHC01000517.1:0-11438 GCA_015143735.1 Synura sp. LO234KE | reverse complement strand
TCCACGTGGTTCAGCGAATTGCAGACGAGGTCCCGCACGGCTCGAGTTAAGTTGTGGTAGTCGCCGTGAATGACGTACTCGGCGCACTGGTCCTCGACATCCGAAGCAGTTGGACTCACAAAATTGATACCAGATAACCTCGCCTGAACCGAATAATGAGGTGATGCCTGGTGCTTTAAGTAGGTAGCATACAATGAATCGAGGTGACACTGCCATAACACTGTTTCAAGTCTTACGCGACGCCGGTGATTGCATTACCTGAAAAGGAAGCGGTCGAATTGCGTCCTCTATAACTTTCCTGACCTCTAACTTTTCCAGCTTGAGTTTCATTATTCCTCCTTCCAGCTGTTCCAGCAAAAGCAACTCATCGAGTATACCGGTTGCAATATCGCAAGAGTATCTCAAATCATTAATTGCATCATCGATGGCTCCTACTTCTACAGAAGCCCTCTCCCGCAGATCTAAAAGGAGCAAATCCAATCCCCCCACAATTACACCAAGCGGTGTTCGAATTTCATGGGAGACATATCTCATGAGCATTCGCTTCATATCTAGTACTTGCCCTGAGACCGTTACGGAACGCCGAGAGATGTAGCTATTCAAGCCCACGATGAACATCACGAATAAGGTAAAGAAATACGAATCACAAATAAAGAAATCGTCGTTGTAACCGGACCACTTCTCTCCACCGTAAGTGAAGTATATTAACCAGCCTCCGATCAACATAATCCACAATGCCACATTATGGATCGTGCAGACAACCTCATGCTGAGATACATGCATACTCGAGCTATAAAGGAAAAGGAACCATATGGCACTGTAATAAAATAGCAATGCTACTGTGATGAACAAAGCAATTATCATCACATAAAATAAGTTATCATCAGGTCGAAAAGCCAAATTCGCATCTAGAATGTTTCCAATGCATAGCAAAATCATCAATACTTTAATTGATTGGTTATTCCATATGATGTTCTCGCCTCGGCTAATTGTTACCTTCTCACTACGGTTCATTTGATCTAGAAGTATCAAAGAGTACAGTAATCTTCTCAAGTTTAAAAATCCCGGAAGCATACGATACTTTCTCAGATTGACAGCGTAGAATAAGAGAAGGATGTTGCTTGAGGTATGAATGATTATTATCATCACGGATGAGTTAAAGCGCTTCCAAGCTTTGGAATTATTGTTGGGATCAAATAGCTCAAAAATAAATCCAAGTAATATTGGAAGAGCAACACCTAAGCTTAGGTAAAGCGAGTATTTGTATTCGAAAGATTCCACTGCTTGAAATATCGGAGCATTTTCATGGGCATAATTGCTCAAATCGAATTTCGAATTTTCAAACAAAGGAATAAAGCACAAGAGACCCAAAAAACTTGCTAGTATTAATGGGGAATACGATAGATGCATCGGCAACTTCTCGCGAATAATTTCACCGAGCTGAGCAAAAACGAATTAGAAGAATCTCCTCGTTTTTAATTGCAGTTACTGATTAAACAAAACCGGCCGAGCGAGAAAAATTTCTGATTGAATGCGTTTGTGAGCGATGATGAGTGACCGTAGGCGTCCCGTCATCGGTGTACTGGGAATTCAAGTATTAGCTGCTCAACATTTCTATAGCATGCTGATACCTAAATCTTTATAATAGGGTGCTGTGGAAGAACATATAATTGCAGTTAGAAATGCCGGTGGATTGCCATTTGAGGTTTAGATTTTGTAAAACATTTACTTACAGCCATTTACTGAACCGGAAATATGTCGAAGATAAGAAAACCGGATCAATGTAAAGAGGCGGATGGAATAATTTTGCCTGGTAATCAAGCAAGCTATTGTGTAAAACATATTATTCAAGTCATTATCTATCTCAGGGGGAGAGAGCACTGCGATAGCCATAGTGGGCGAGATTGATGGATTCTTTAATGTTCTTAAAGAATGGGTTCAACTCGGTAAACCGGTAAGTACATTTTCTGTGTTTGTTTTTCAATCGCAATTTAACATTAAAAATATTAATAAGGTCTGGGGAACTTGTGCTGGGATGATATTGTTGTCGAATACTGCTATACTGCAAAAAGAAGGAGGTCAGTCGCTCATCGGTGGATTGGATGTTCACGTTTGTAGAAATTTTTTTGGATCCCAGGTGCCGACCTACATTTTTATTTGACGAGTTAATTTATCCAGTTATATGACCTATATTGCAGATATCCAGTGAATCTAAGAAGCTGATAATGCCTAAGCAGTTATCGCTATTCCAAGATAAGTGCGCGACAATTGCGGCGGGTACTATTCAACCCGAGCGAATAGGCGAAGGCGACACTTATGAAGCCGTCTTTATACGCGCACCAGCGATTCTCTCGGTCAGCTCTCTGATGCACTATTCTTGTCTTAGTAGTTATAAGTGCTAGCAAATAGGTGTCGTAAGCAATATGGCAATTCTTTTGATTATGGATGCTCTAGGCCGGACCCTCTGTGGAAGTGTTGGCCACAATATATGCCGAGCCTCACCATTCAGCGCGGAGGCAAATCGAAGAGGAAAGAAAGAGTGTAAGGGACTTGGCACATGAAGAATCCGGTCAGGAGAGAAAGAAGCAAAGACTGAATTCGGATGGTAGGTATCACCTCTGTGACTGTGTCCTGTGTCACAAATCCTCGAACTTTCATCCTCGTTCCCCACCACTATCGTCCTCGGTGCCGTTCTTTCAGAGAGACTGTCAGAGGTGATAGAGACATCACCAGGCGCAGGGGAGAGAGGGGAATTGGAGGTGATTGTGGCCGTACGACAGGGCAACATACTCGCTACAGCGTTCCACCCGGAGCTGACCACGGACACCAGATGGCACAGGCAAGAACACGCAGATCGTTACTTTATTTATGAAATAACTGTCCTTGTGGCCCTTAGGTATTTCTTAAAGGTCGTGGAGGACTACAAGGAGAGCCATGATAAGAAGTGAATGTCGAGGAACAAATATGAATGGATTCAGCATAAGCAGTGGCGCGCGCAAATACTACATAATTTGAGCTCGTTACTTTCATTGGCCTTACTTAAATAATGTTGTGATAGAGCTTGGACCGAATAAGTCTTTTTTATAGATTTACCTAGCTTAGCGAAAGCACGCGAACATATGGAACACCAAGCACCCTTACGAGCCAAGTTGGCAGGTCCCACTTTCTTGGGGTAAGTGCAAGAATTGTACCAATAGAGTAACTAAGTAGTACCAACTTCGTCCTGAATAATCCTCCCGTTACCGACCAAGACCCTCCAATTATTGATTACCTCCTCTACTAAGAGTCATTTCTCCTCTCCAACCAGCTGCGCTGTGGCCTTAACTAGTACTTTCCCCTACCCCCCACCAGCAGCTTTCCCGAAAATCGTATAGTTAGTTTAAGTAGTTTAGGACTGAGAGAAAAACAGACCAAAATGAGAGGACACCCCGCATCACCACCGAAACTAACAACTCTCCAGGAACCAACTGGCAAGTCCCGTGACCGAGTGGAGAGAGCCGAGTGAATGCACTCCTCGGAGAAACCCCCCAGCAGCTAGTTGCTCCGGTTGCGTTCGTCCTCCCTAAACGCGTTAATAGTACTCCATCTACTCCCAGTGACGCCTGGCAAGCATAGCCGCCAATAATTCCCGCTTTTCCCCGGCCTTGTGTTGTTCCTCAGGGGACGTGCTTGGCTCTCTTCAAATCTGTGTCTTCTTCGTGTCCACATCGAATCCAGCACTGACCGCTGAGGTGATGCCCGTGGAGATGCCTGGTGGCGCGGATGTGATACTGATCGACGTGTTAACCACCCGTGGTCTTGGTAAAGGTAGTTCGTTCTCACTTCCCTTTACCGCAGACCGTAGTGCCGGAGACGGTCGGTCCCTCATGGTTCCGCCCGGGGGAAGGCTCCACTGGCGCCCAGAGGTTCTGGCGTGGTTCCATTTGCTCGCCTGCCCGGTTGAGTCTTTATCTCTGCTCCTTTTGCTGTTTCGGTCTTTCCTAGTCCGGTAGGAGTCCTTCTTGGTCCCTGTTGTGGGGACCTCGGTGGGTTCAGATTGTCCTTTAGGGGGTCGTCATAGTCTGTGGCCAAAGAGCCCCGATTTCATACGTTAAACCAAGTGTGCTTGTGATGAAAGGGTTTACTGGATCAATATTCTTCCCGGGGCCAAAGTTGTATCACACTTTATATGGGGATCAGCCGTGTCTTAGCCCTTTCCTGTGCGGGATACTTAGGTCCTATTATTTTAGGGTGGCTATAACTGCAGGGAGGCTACAGGGTGAAAACACATGGTAGGAGGACAGGGTGTGTATTGTCTTGCTGTGTGACAGTGATTATGGGTGTAGGAAGGTGTACTTTCCCTTTGATCAGGTCAGGAATTGACGTCGTGCGACAGGAGAGTTCCGCTAGGGCTCAGTGATCAATTGACTGATGTGCAGTTGGGCTGAGCGTGAGTAGAGCTTGCCTTTGCCAGGGCTGGTCCTATCCTGACTTTGGCACGGAAATGAATTGCAGCTTTATCGTCTATAGAGGGCTTTTTGTCGCCTAGGATTGCGTCGGTGCCGGGGGTTCTCTTCCGAGTCGTCACCCGAGTCTAGCAGGTTGAGATAATAGGTTTTATTGGAGGGTGCCCTGTTTTAGAAACCGAGTGTTCCACTTGATCTAGCAGTAAGTCTGTACCCTCCAACTAATCTGCTGTGTCCTGGGATTGGCCAGCGGTTTCCAGCATAAGATATTCTGACAGGTCCAGGAGCCTCCCTACTTTGTTGGCACGTATTTTTGCCTTCTGTCGATGGAGTTTGTCTGTCCTGAGGTCTTTTACTTTATAATAATATGACCCACCGCCCTTCCCAGGGTGAAGGTGTCATAGGCGCATTAGATTATTTCTAAATCCGGAGCCATCTTCGAGCATGATGTCCACGGCATCTACGGCATATCAGGTATCGGAACAGATTTCATAGCTGCTGAATTCTGGGTAGCGGGGCTGCCAGTTCCAGTCGAGACTTGTCACTTCTACCCCGTAGTTGCTCCATAAGAATGTTGCACCATGAAATGAGGCTTTGGCTGGATCCAGATGGACGTGGTTACTTTCTTGGTGTGTGACACGGTCTTCTTTTGAGAAACCATCTGTGTAGATGCTGGTGAGCTGTAGGCCTTTTGCTGTGATTTGTCTCGTTGAAGTTGCCACTCCAGGGATTAACGTAGTTAATCTACGTAATCAGCAAATTGACGTAGTTTCCTCCTGAGACATGGAAAATTTGGGACTTGGCCAGGGCATAGTCGGCAAACATCCGCAGGCCTTCCCACGGCAGACAAAACACCTTTTTGATTCTTTTGTGAGTTCTTCGCTTATTTGACTTACCGAGGGATCCAGGACATGTTCTTCTCGTCCGTTGTTCAGTTGTTGCATCAGACGGATGAAAGTTGCGTCCACATCGCGGTCGGAGGTTCGCTCTAGTCTCCTGTACGCTTCCCTTGGGACTCGCTACTACCGTTGCGCTCCAACCGGTGCCATTTCAAGTATCCCAGATATCCAGATATGCTGTCTAAGGGTAGCCACTCCATTTCCGGTGCAACTGCCGTGATGAGGTCTCAGAGTGACTTCTCTTTGTCGTAATTTGGGGCTGCGCTCGCATCTTCTGCCCTCCAATTCCCCACCCCGTAACTTCCCCAGCGCTCTAGGGCCCACGATGAGTGGTATTGGGCGAGGCGGGACTGCCGTGGAGAACCATGGAAAGCTCATGTTGGCGCAGGCCATGACGAAGAGTAAGATCCGCGGTGTGTCGCAGCTTCAGCATCGTCGTGGATCCGTCCAGTCGGTTGAGGATGGATTGGTGAGGAACGTGGATCTTGCCGTGTTCGGTGCTGTCCTTGTATTCTTATTCGGTGCGAAGAATGAGCGCATATATTAGCTTCGGTAGGGATGCAGGGCCCTCTGATGAGGTGTGAAGCGTAGGAAGTCATCCACTCGCCGTCATGGGAGTCGGACGTTTGTTGAGTAGGTCTTGCACCATGGTGGGGGCATGGACACATATCCAACATAGATATTGACATCCCCTATAAGTAGGAGAGCCGCTGATGCAGCGTCCTCCTGGTGGGTCAGAGGGTGTAAGTATGAAGGCGGGGCGTGTGATTTTGATGCACGTGATGATACGACTTTTCCGGAGCTGTCCGGAGTCTTTCTTCGCAAGACTTATTACTTCCCGGCTCACTGTGAGTAGCCTTGATTCGTGATCATATGGGAATAAGTCATGGGAAGGCACGTTTAACGGCTCTGGGCTGTTTAAAGAGCAAAATGATGTTCCCGATTTCTACGCTGTGGGCCTCTAGCGTCCATTTGTACACCATATCATGGCACCTGCAGGTGATGCCTGATCGGCATTATGCTCTATGATATTCAATATGAAGTAGATCTCGTCAGGAACGAGGGTGAGATGGTCCCTCCCTGCTTCACGTGCCAGATCTGGCCACGCGCTGGCATGATTGGCGTCATTGGACTGGGCGCGTCTGGTGGGATCTTTGTAACCAGTTGGGAGGGTCAGAGGTCCTTGAAAGGTGATGAGATCGTAGATCTTATCTACTAGCGTGACAAGAAAGCTTTGAATCCGCATTCTATCTTTTTTCATTTCATGGATTCCAGCTATAAGGGCAAGTTTCCGGTCTTGAATAGCGTGAAAAAGTCGGGGAAATCCGTAGGTTCAGTAGGAGCACGGTAACTTCTGCCATATATTGATTGTAACTTGGCGATAGGACGCGGCGAAGAGTGAGTCCAGTGCACTAGTCTCATCCAGAGACAATTGAGAGATACCGCTGTAGTAAGAGCCCTTGGAAATGATAACACCTCTCGTGCACGCCGCATCAGGATTTGCAGTTCGAGCTCGATTATCCCAAGTTGAGCGCCCTGTTGGTTCCTCTGGCGGTTATCATTCCAGTCCCGAGGCTTGTGAAGCAATCGTCATCTTTGAAAGACACCCAGATGGGTGTTCAGCTGTTCTCATAGTTCTATAGTCCTTCTGGCATAGAAACTCGTCTAAGATCATTTCATCTGGTTGACCCCAAATATGGAAGGTTCGGAGTTTTGGTTCTGCCATGCGCACGCCCGTGATAGCGGCATATCCGACTACGAGTTCTGCCTTACGTTGTAGTCGTGCCAGGGCATTGTAGGTCATCAGCAAATCGCAAGACTGGAGCTGCATATTGTGCGCCACGGGCGAAAGCAATCACGGGGATCATGTTTTCCAGTACCGACAGCAGCATGTCAAGTGCTGCTACCCAGAGGAATGGGCTGCTCAAGTCACCCTGTCTGCAACCCGCCTTACCGTCAAAATCTAGTGGGTCCAGGCCTTTGAGACCATTCGTCATCCAGCGGGAGAACTAAAGTAGCATAATTTGTCTAAGATCTTGGATGATGGATCTTCCTTTCTTCAGCAAGGAATCAGCCCGCGTAATTTCCATTTCTTGACCACGTCGTGATGAGTCCAGAAGCCTTCCATGTAGTTGCTGACTGTCTCTCGCCATTCTGTTGGCCACACCTTGGCAGTTTATTAGGTGATCCCGATGGTCCGCCCGCTCGATTTGAGTATTTTCGAACTCTTCAAAGGACGCGCAGAACCTGCTGGCTTTCGTGCGTCCCGCCAACGCTTTGTCTCGACTCTTGACTTTGCTCACCGCTCGCCGCAGTTGCTTTAGGATTGATTTATCCTCACAGACCGGAATGGGTGGGAGCAGTGTTTTCTTAATATTTCCCAGTTCTGAATGTTTTCCAGGTCAGGGGTGAAGAATCTGGGTTGGTTGGATCCCGACGGGTTTTGGAAAACGCAGAAGTAAAGTAAGTACATCGTCGAAAAGAGGACTCAGTGGTTTTGCCGCAGAATTTGTCAAGCGTTCTCTAGATCTGCTGAATCTTTGCCTTCAAAAGCGCAGGCGACACCACTCCGGACTTTTTGGCGCTATCGGAAAAATGGAAACTTGCATGCGAAGCCGGCTACCTATTGCGGTGAGAGGGAAAGAGACTTCAGAGTGTTCCTGATGGCTTGTGATGACCCAGCAAGTAAACTCAATTCAGATGGGATAAAATATTCAATTTAAAAAATATCAAGCGGCACCTTTATTTGCATTGTCTCATTTGAGGAATATGTTGAAGCTGAAAGCCTCCAGGAATTCATTCTGTGCTTCAATCCACACCAGCTCTTTGATGTTGACGGAAAAGACATTCAGTACGAGAGAGCTGCAAGGTTGGAGAGGCAAACTCAGAAGACGGCAGTACCGCCGAAGACAGCAGTCATATAGTTGGTAAAAGTTTACCTTGCGGAAATGGGGAACGTTGAATGTTCCCGTTCTCTCTAGAAATGCTTTATCTAATAACTTTGATGAATAGAGGAGAGATCGAGCTTTTGGAGACACTCTTTGGTATTCTTCAGGTTAAATATGCTACGCCACTTGGGTATGCAGCAATACGAAGCCCAACAAAACCTTTCCGATAAAGCCTTCTACGTTGCCGGAGTCCGGCGCTTCAGCTTCTTATTTCGAGTGGAGGCGAAAACACTCACTTGCAGGAGGAGTGGCTCAATGTGAAGATACCAAAACGGTCAAACTTTCTATCCAGCATATCTTGTAAACCATGCGAAGCAAGCTTGTTCAACGACGGAAATCGTCGCGCACACACCTCAGCACTCTTCTGCAATTTTTAACCTCACACCTGCCGAGGAACCAGACCTCGCCGGTGAACGCTTTTGTGCGACTCCGGCCGGGTGCGCCCCTCACATCGCTGCTAGACCTGATAGATATTTTATGTACTTTTTCAATCCGTAAGTTTTCCTCCCTTTTGCTTGGTGCAGTGTCTTTTCGAGAACTGCCTCTCGACTATTATATCTACTTCAAGATTCAACTGTTCACGTGGGCAAGGTCTTCAACTTCCCCAGAGATGGGGTATGCTCCTTCTCCTGGTGTACGCCCTCTTTTTACTGCTGTCATGCTCGTGGATAATATGCTCTCTTTACGGCACTTTCTCCTTGCCCCATTAGCAACACCGTTGAGAGCCGGGGTAGCACGCCCGCCACCTTCTACCTAGTTGGGGACGTCGTTTCATTCTAACCAAGGCGCTCTAGGTGCATTGACTAGGAGCTCCCTACTCGGTCACGGGACTTGCCAGTTGGTACTTAGAGAGTGATTCTTTAGTATATATGGAGGTGCGGTTCCTGTCTCTCACCTTGATCTTTTATCATCTTTCCTTGACTTTGCTATCACCCACACCAATTAACTATGAAAGATTCACAGCAAACATGGAGACTTACCTTTATATGGGAGACGTGGAGACTTTTCATGGAGGACTTTACATGAAGACTTTGACCAACTACAAGACGGCAAAAGACGGCAATATATCTTCATTCAAATAATTACTATTACTTATGTTTGAAGATGATGCTTGCAACACGAGCTCTACCTTCTGTGAAATACTGTCACTTATGTTCAATACGAGCTCTACCTTCTTATTCTTACTCGTAGCCATCTACACTATTCACTGCTTCTATGGAGCCTAGGTGTAACATGGGCTTCCTTTTCCTACACCTTTCGTGCAAATCCCGAGGTGAATCGACCAGTAGTGACATCTCGTGCCCGTTTGCAAAGGGCAAGATTGATAAGACGCCATTGAGCAAAATAAAGACTACTTTTTTGACGGACAAACTTAATCATAATCATGTCTTGGTCCACTGAGTGTATCTTACTGGACTTCTCGACGAAGGTAAGGTTTTTCTTCATATATTGTCATTCAGTCGACCCAAATCAAACGGCACTCTCCCGGGAACCAGTCCTTCCGCAACTTCATCAAGACACGCTACAACAAGCACTTACGATATATCTTATCAACTTACAGTATGAATCCTTCAAGTCAAAAAGTCCCAAAACACGTGACTGCTGGTAGGGAGTGACAAATAAATGAAGTATTTATTTTGAGAGACGTATAAATGAAGCATTTATTTTAGCGTGTAATAATGTAGTTAATAATACGTCCGCTGCTTATTGATCTCATATTGTGACAAGGGTTGAGCTAGTGTTTCAACTTATCGTTTCATCACATATGAAAATCACTAATTTGACCTATCATTAGGTACACTAAATAGTAGTCACGGACCATCACAGCGCTTTTCGATGTTATCGGTGTAGACCCATATATTCAGCTGCAGTTCCATGGCCCCCACAATGGTCTGGGAATTGCATGCTTGCACTCCTCTGTGAGCAAAGTAGAGCTGCTGCGACCTTAAGCATAGAATTTCAGCATAATACGAATTCTCAGAGGAGCAAAAGCGGGTGGCTAGTGATCTTTTTTGCGCCATCTGCATATTATGAGATGGCGATCGTAAGCATTCTAGTTTAGAGATTCTAAGTCTGCATTAAAGTCATATTCAGATTGTTATGCAAACAATTCAGTACCAACCTGATCTCAATACTAATTAGTTTTATCAATAACAACTAAGTAGTTATTTGAATGCCTCAACGTGACTGGTATTTCCGCAATCAAAATTTGTACTTCCCACGTGATATATAGCATAGTTTGAATTTTAAGGCACCCACATCAGGAAAAGTGCGAGCGTTACGATAAACCTTATAACCGCTGAACTCCTTATTTTTCTGCATTTTTTCTTCACTATTTCTTTCGTCATCGGTTTGTTTTTCAATTCTTCGTGATCGCCGAGAAAAAAATGTAGCTTCAAAAGATTTGCGCCAGCGAATCTTGTTAGTCCTGTCTGCACTTTCTTTCTGATTTTTCTTCTCATCTTTGGTCAGCGCTGCTTGAGTCCTGTCCATGTTACTCATACTCTCCCAACTAAATTCATACTTCTCTTAATTATTGCTGGACGTAGAAATTCGCTTCATAAAATTTTTGTGATGTGGCAGATTTATCAGATTTGACTCGCCTCCGTCAAAGCCGTCAGTACCTTATACAGTCTACCGCTGCAGTTCACCCTGAAAATTTACTTACTGTACACTATAAGTGTCGCCACTTGTTATGGTGCTAGTTCAGTTACTTGCTGGAAATACTAGCGAATAAAAAACCATGGTGGTGCTATAGTGGTACTATCTTAAGTCCGCCACTAAAGCCCATCTAATTCGGCTGGAGAGGCTTTAAGTGAACCAGCTGTAGCTGATGATCAGCAAGTAACAAATAAGGGGTCAAAAATGAAGATCCTCCTGGGCTGGGTGTATTATTTTTAAAGTTGTTGACAATGGAGGACCACTCCTTGACATGGTTGGGAGTTGGAGGTTGGACCGGGCAACTAACGAGAAGAGTAGCCGAATATCATTCTGAAACTATAGGAAGAACCGAGAACAAGAAGGTATCTTTATCTGTCCCCCACTTAGTATGTTGATAAGGACGAGGCAGGGAGAGGTGGTTCACTCATCGCGGAAGAGCAGTCACCTAGAACCACCACCACTCTTCACTACCACTACTTCTCGGT